>BMAU01018994.1:0-117500 GCA_019973935.1 Trichonephila clavipes
TCTACCATTTAACGCAGCAATTCTTTATACATGTACAAATCACTTTTTATGAACTATTATTTTAACTTAAGAAGTTTAGAGTATTTATGGTGATTCTATAAATATGTGGCGAGTGCTTATATATACTATTATGCTGCTATTCTTATTAAAATTAAAATTATTAACACTTTGACACGTCTCCCGTAAAAAATCAGAGTAATGACGAAAGTTTTTCAGAATTTTAATCTATCTTTCGAAACATTTAATGTACATTTTAGTAACGTTAGCCGAATTTCAAAGTTTTGAAATACTTATTTGTAACAAATTGAATTATACAGTTAGTTAACCACTGATAGTTAAGCCAAAGGGGGATTAAAGTTTAATCGCGTGGCAGATGACTCTGTAACCTGTCAGTGAACATCAAGAAGAATAAAAATATACGTGATATGGTACCGTTATCTAAATATGTGCCCAGGATCATTAAAAGTACATTAGGCTGCCTAAAATAGGAAGAGTGTGTCTCTTATTTTGCTTTTTCGTCTCGGGATCCATCTAGATTTCTATAAACTTCTACTATAGCTCAATCATTTGACCTTGTATGAGTCCATTGTGAATTTCAACGTGATTATTTTAAAAGCGAAAAAAATATATAAATAAAATCTTTCTTTCTCAATAATTTACCGCGAATGCGAGAGAGAGCAGACGAAAAACTTAAACGGGGCTAACAGCTGCTAAATGCAGAAATAAAAATTAGATCTATGCGTAGATATTAAAAAAATAAAATACAAAAATGTTTTATTAAGGCATCCGACTACGTTCGAAACTGTGATTTTAAAAAAGCGCATAAATGGATAATTTTCATGATGTTTAGTGTCATTTAGATTAAAATACATGCATACAATTGTTTTAAGGACATTATGACAAAAAAAGAAAGCGTGTATCAGTGTAAACACGCGTTAGAAGTTAACTTCTTTGGCTTACATGTATTGAATTGTATAATAAAGTTTTATTTTGAAATAATCTTATATATAATTAACAAATTTATTATTATCATTATTATTTCAAACTGTATTTAAAAAAATAATTAGGATGGGAAAGGTATAAGTATAGACAAAATTTTCATTTTCATTACATAATACTAAAAAAAATTTTATTGTATGTATTTTGAGAAAAGTATCATCATTATTAGTCTAAATCAAAAATTTGCCTCGAAACAAAAATGCAAAATGTTCCATGTGTTGCAATTTTTTTCGAATTATAACAAAACAAACTTTCCAAAACTATTCATCTAATGTATAGTTATAAATTCTTGGATGCATTGTAATAATAGTGATAGGGTGAAAGAAGAAATTGAAGTTTTTTATGTATAGGAAATCATTAAAATTCTTGATATTTTTATATAAATATTTGCGTTTACCCATTTTTGTAAATTATCATATAAAACATTACATTGCATGCATACATTAGTAAAGAATTGCTTAAAGAAGTTAAATCATGTGAAAAGATAAAATTTAAAGGAAAAAAATCAAAACGCATGGAAATTTTTAAAATTTTTAAAATTTCAAAAAACTATACTCACTTTTTTTCTCACCAATCTTTTTATATGATTTTAGTTCTAAGTTACATAGAGTCAGTAAAAATTTGGAACATGTTTGTAAAAAATTTTATTGCCCACTGTAGTCTTAAAATACAAATTAATGAAGCACTATATAACACTTTCACAACAATCAAATTAATTACACCAAAGCATATATATGATTTAAAAACTCACTTCTTAAACTGGATTTAGAAATTCCATTCGATTGAAAATTTAGTAAACACAATCTTTTATTGCCAAACTATTGGAAGAAATGTTGTGTTGCCACTAAATTTTAAAACAATAGATTCTTTGTATTATTTACTTAAAAGAATTTTAAAACTTTGTATCCAACAAACTCACCTTAAACTAATTTTTGACAGATTTTGAACCATTTAGATGCCTACTTTGGGTAGATTAAAGACTCACTTCGAATTTTTTTTAATTCATAAAATTGATTATATTTTGACTTCTAGCTAACGTAAAAACAAAACAAAGTATGTATCGCAAAGCTAAAAGAGGAAAGGCTTGTTAAAGCTGCTGTTGAATGAGGAGAGGGGGTGGGTGCTAGCTCAGGGCTAATAGGCGAAACACACAAAAGAAATTTTAAAAGCCGTAATTTTTAATCTATTTTTTCAATCTTTGAACAGATTACGGATAATACTATTCTACATATGGAGTAAAATGTTCCTTAGAATATTTTTATAAATAATGAAGTTATTAAATATTTAATTAAAATTTTGAGTATTTTTTGAAAAATCGCAAAAAAAAAGATTCCGTTATTTTTTTATGACTGATTCTAAAAGAGAAAAGCATGAACTTGTTTAGAATAAAATATCAATTCATTAACTCGAAAGGAAACTTAAAGGGAATGATTTAGAAACCATTTTTATAAAAGCGTATCAATATTGACTCATTTTAAAAAATATCGTAAAAAATAGAAAATATCATTAGTTTGTTTAAAAAAATATACCATATCGTGGCGAAAAAAATATCTTTTCAATTCTGTAATTATTTTTTGTCTGAGATAGATAGTATGAATTAGATGGCGTTTTTTATAACGGGGGGAAAATTCGGAAATTCATTCATTTCTACCTTACGTTCATCGCTAACCGTAACTGGTAACGCGTAATGGAAATTTCTCCCTACCGTGCCATAAGAAGTTAACTTCAAAAATGATTTAAATACAATATTTTGGCAAAAAATTTACTAAGAATAACCTTTTTTCAAAACGTTCTCCTTTTATAAAAAATACTTCTACAATAATAATATTTCGCTTATATAAATTAATGACTTCTCCAGAGAGTCTGAACAATGAACTTTGAAAAATTCATATTATTTTCTGAGTTACCACCAATTAATATAATTAGCGGCGTTTTTTTTCTTAAAATTTCTCCCCTCTGTTGTAGTAAAATATGGATAAATCCACTTCTAGATTATGTATTTCAAAAATTCTCGTTGAGCCTTTGTACAGAGGTCTGCGCTATATGTAGGCAAAATATTATTATAATAAAAGCATTTTCCATAAAAGGAGAATATTTTGAAAATTGGTCATTATATGTTCATTTTTTAACAAAATATTGCACTTAAATAAGTTTTTATTGTAATACTATTCTTATAAAACAATTTTATATACGTTTTCTAATCTAAGTTACACTAAATATCATATATATTATCCATTTATACGCTTTTGAAAAATAACGTTTTCGAACGTAGTCGGATACCTTAAGTAAATTCACCAATGCAATTTAGCATTCGAAATATATATAAATACCATAAAATGCGGCGTATAACGAACGCCTACACTTATAAGCTGTATTTTTTATATTTTTATGCATATTTATAGCATAACAAGCACCCCTTTTTACGATGAAATTTGAAATATACGTATGCAATACTTTTATGTTTTGAAGTAATTTATTCGTGGTATTATCCAAGCTTTTTTTTAAATTGCGTATATTCCAGAACTACAATCCTTTAGGTCAGTGCTTCTTAAACTTTCTATACTCTCGACCCAATTTTCAATCATAATTTTCATAGCGCACCCCCTTACACACAATAGTAATGTATAGAATTCAATAATAATATAATTTGAGGTAAATCTACAATACACTTTAATTATAAACCGTACAATTTATCAAGGTAAGTATTAAATTTGTATATAATTTGATGACGTTCCCATAGAATCACCGGTAATTATTAAACTTGTTCTTGACTTAGTAGTGTTAAATTAATTATGAGAAATACATGGTGCAGTACTGATACATTTATAAGAGTATTGTATCAGTGTAAATGTGTATTTTATTTTTTATTATGTCAGAATGCATTATTTTTTCTGCTTCCTTTCAGTAAATTAATAATTTGTTTAAATAATGATTGTTTTCGACTTTTCGATGTACTCGCGCCCCTTGTAGTGTTATTACGCCCCCAGGGGGCGCGCTTCACAGTTTGAGAAACGCTGCTTTAAGTTCATTATGTAGTATTATGTAACGGATCTATTTACGCTATTCCTACTAATAATCCTCTTTGGAAATAATTGGCATTTAAAACATATTCCACTAAAAACCTGCCTGCGAATAAGATGTGATTATGCAAATCAAGACTTATATATAAAAAATTAACTTTCGAGTTATAGGGAGAGAGGTTAGACTACTATAGGATAGCAGTGGTTCATTAACGTAAAACTAGGCGAGATCAATTTGTAGCTTATTTGAGTAGTATTAAGATTGGAGATTTGGTCAATTAAGTGTTAACCCTTTGACGGTTAGGGAAATGAGCAGTTTTCGTTTAGTTAATTCGCGCAGTATTACGAGTAAGCAGTAGTCGAAAGTGGCAGCCGTTTTTCCGATAATGACACCCTTATACGGCGATGCCGTAGATAGCTCTCCTCATGCATTTTAAAGGTTTCTTAAAGTATTTGTAGTACACAAATAACAGTTTTTACGTACTTTAAAATAATGAATATATGATAATTATTAAATAGTAACCACATCACCAGTAAAACTAAATCGGCTAGGAGCGGAAGAACTTGAATCAATTTTACACCACTGTCGAACACTCGAAAAATTTTCCTCATCGCTTGTATCGTCTTCTGAGCTTGATATGCTGTGAACAAAGTCTTCATCAGACTCAAAACTTGATAAGCTTTCTGTATGGAAATCAAAATCATCATCATAATAATCTAATTTTCGCTTTTGAACCATTTTACTTTACAAACAGTCTAAAAAACGCGCCAAAATACGCATAAAAAGAATAACGTAAAAGAACCTTCATTATGAAGAAAAATTCATGGAACCCGTACTGCCATCTGTAGACAGTAAAACTAACTAAATTTCGCGAGTAGGATTCGTTTGTAACCTAATCAATGCAGAATAATGACCTTGAACGAGTCCATCTCGTCAGTGCCCTTTGGGGAAAGGTTTAACTATGCGAGTAGAACTCGTTTATACCCATTTCGGTCGAAATCTTGCGCCCGAGCTGAATTCGTTTGCGCGCATTCAGAAGCACTACTCGATTGCAAACTGAGCTCGTTCATGGCCATCAAAGGGTTAAATTTGATTAAGGCAGCGTTTCTCAAACTGTGGGGTGCGCCCCCCTAGAAGGGCGTGACAACTCTACGAGGGGGAGGGTGAGCCTATTGAAAAGTCAAAAACAAAAGATTATTTAAAAAATTATTAATCTACTGAATAATTACTGAATGAATTGAAATAATTATTCGTGTTTTTTTCTTAAATTTGCTTCCCTCTGTTGTCGTAAGATATGAATATAAACCCACTTCTAAGTTATATATTTCAAAAATTCTAGTTGAGCCTCTGAACAGAGGCCTGAGCTATATACAGGCAAAATATTATTCTAATAGAAGCATTTTTTCACAAAAGGAGAACATTTGGAAAAAAGATTATTCTAAGTTAATTTTTTTGCCAAAATATTGTATTTAAATAATTTTTTCACCAAAATGTCCTTAAAACATTTTTATGCATTTATTCTAATCTAAGTGACACTAAATATCATGAAAATTATCCATTTACGTGCTTTTGAAAATCACGGTTCTGAACGTAGTCGGATACCATTTGGTATTTGAAAGGATGAATACAAATACGTTTGATCGCATTTGAGATAAAAAAAAAACTTGAATTCAAATTTTAAGACATTTATTTTAAATTATCAAGCTTTTTATGTTTGGGAGAAGTTATTTTGTAATATTGTTATTCGTGAAAATGTCTTTATTTTAAAGAGCATACAGTTTAAAATTTTTAATTATATGCTAAAAATGTTACTTTCTTTCAGAAAACAAAATTTCCAATGAATATCCCATCTCACGAGTAAAAGTGTATCATTAAAAATACATCTTCCATTCCAAAATTATTGCCCAGAAATGTATTACAATCTAACAGGCAGAAACTTATAACCTTGAACAATACTATTTCCAACTAATCGGCTAAATATTTAGAGAATTCCAAATCCCTTTTCATGTAGTGATATAGGATGTACATCACTTTTGCACACGATAATAACACATATATATTTACGTATTCCTTACAGGATTTTATACATTGGTGACATTTATACATTTACATATTCCTTATAGGATTTTATACATTGATGACATCTTGTACCAAAATTAGACTTACGAATTTCTTCATTTTATAAAATCAAAATTTAGGGCTGGTATTGCTCCCAATTTATTGAACTAAACGGAAATATTTGCATTCTAACTTTCTCTTGGTCGTCTAACTCAAGATTGTTGATATCAAACAAATATAATCAGATAGCTTAGTAATTTTCTAACATAGCAAATCAGTGATAAACTATTTCAATTTGTTACATTATTTATAATGGTATAACATGAAAGTTCATCTAATATATATATATATATATATATATATATATATATATATATATATATATATATATATATATATATATGACAGTACTATTGTAAATCTTTAGAATGCTAATACCTTTAATGCAATCTATAAGCTAAATTTTCAAATGCACGACATGAAATTAACAGAGTATAAATTTCACTTCAGGGTGCCACTGGTATTTAATGAAAGTATATTGTCTTGGAGAAGTTAACAAATGAAATTAATTACAGCTGTGGAATGTATATTTGATGTTAAAGGCCATAAACTGAAAGTCGTAAACACTATTTTACCATTATACGAGGAGTATTTCACCATTTCTTAATATTTGTCTTTACCTGAATGACAAGAAGTAATGAATCAACATCATCATCAACGTGATTGACTTACTTAGCCACTTATTATGAGATTTTCAGAATTGGAATTCGGCAGATATATTTTGTTTGTTGTGTTTAAAGTTCGCAAAGAACGGATTTCAAGAAAATCAATTCTTTTTTTTTTAATTTTTTAAAAAAATTTAATTTATTGTACTATTTATATAAAATTACTACAATGTATTAAAGATACATTTAAATTCATATATCAACGTTTAGCTAGTAATTAAGAGAACTTGGTACCCCAAATATGACCAACCTATCATTTTTATTTATTTTTATTTAATCTTATTCATTGTATTATTATCTTACGATTGATATATCATTTGTGCAATTCGGAAAGTTAGAAGTTGAGGAAAATTTTATTTGAAAAAAAAATTAAGCAATTCCGCCACGCCTTTTTTTAGAAAAAAAAGCTAAATAAAGTGTTATGATAAAAAAATCTAGTTTATAAAGAGAAATAATAACTATAAAAAAGAATGTGTAGTATATAAAGCAGAATATTTTCGAGGCAATACAATAATGAAACTTTTCTATTTTGGGAAATGTGTGCACGTAAAATTTTGGAATTAAGGCATTTTATATTAATAATTTCATATAATTTCAGTTCTTATTCCTGATACGTTTTTCATGCAAATGTAATACTTCAATATTATGAGAAGAGAAAAAACTAAACTTTCTGTCGTGACAGAAAAAAAAAATTGTAACAATTTTTTTTTTATTTTCTTGTGTGCAATTAATACCTTCCTAAAATTGATCATTTATAAAAATGTATGGATTGGAAAAATACGAAAATGCAATTATTTTCACAAGAAAAGTATATAAATAATATCTTAAAGTTGTATTTTAAGTTTATTTAAGATTATTATAATTTTTTTCAAAATTATAAACTTTAAAGTGGTTTTTCGCAGTTTGTGTTTTTTGAAACATTAGTGCATTCAAAATGCTACTCCTTCCACAACTATTTACCAATCACTTCCGATATTTTTGCTGTGGGTTGCATATAACACATGTAACAAAATTAGGGATCCATTTTGCTGTAAACTGAATACTTTTTTTAAAAATTTAAAATGTTTGATATTGACTTTTTCGTTGATTTTTAGGATGTATATCAATATTTTATATTTTTTTTCTCAAAAACGAATTAAGTTATTCTAAAATCGATCCCTAAAGTTGTTTATAACATCCATAAGAATATTACAAAAATATTTCAGGTAAAAAAATTAAAAATTACAGAAGGAGTAGGATTTTAAAATTTTCTAAATTTTCTTCAAAAAATTTAAATTTTTAAAATTGTGTAAATAATATGTAAAAAATTTCATCTCGTATCATTTTCTAGAATAGAAACACTATATAAAATATAATTTTTAAATGCATTAGGAAAGAAAGTAGCTCAAAGGGTACCAAGTCTTCTTAAAGCTACTATTTTAGAAAATGCGCAACGTTAAAATCAAAATAATATTTCTTATGGAAATGTTTCTTATTTTCGTAAACTTATGATTTTTAAAATTATAATTATATTTTAAACATTTTACACTTTTCTCAAGCTCCATTCATTTATAAATAACGTGTAATGGATTCGAATTATTTAATTAAAATTTAAAAGAATTATACCTATTTGAAAATTGTTTATATCTTCAGCCATCTGGAGAAATTTAACACCCTTGAGACCCCTTTTAATGCTAGTATTTAGATATCAATAACTTTAAAAATAACAACAATATATATGTATATATATATATATATATATATATATATATATATATATATATATATATATATATATATATATATATATATATATATAATACACAGCAAAAAGTGGGCGTTTAAAGGATAATTAAGAATAAATATCTGATATTTTTTTAAATTGTATAGTTTAATAAAAATTTGGTTTAACCTTTTCGAAACAGTTTCACTTAATGTGTTATTTATCCATGTATCTTTATTTAAATTTTTTTTAAACATAAGCAAGAGAAAGCTAAAAAAGATACAAAACTCTCATTCTACTGTAACGTCGTCAGATGGTAGCATGGAAAAAATACATCACAGCAAGGTTGTGGGAGTAAAAAATACTTTTAATTTTTTTCTCCAATATGAAACTTGATTTTAGTTAGATTGTAAAATTAATAGTTCCCGTGCCTATAGCCGGTATGGAAGCCCCGCTTTGAAACCGCTCACTCCACAGCTTGTCTCCGTTCAGTCCGCAAGGCGTTTTTTCTCATTCGCGTTTCGGATTCCTGGTCAGCATCACCGAGCAAAGCTCTGGGATTCTCCTCTCCTCTCCTCTTCCTCCAACGATCAGCCCTTCTCTTTTTCGAGCTCTTTTCTCTTCTTTTTCTCGTTCGCTCTTTTTTTTTCTCCCGGTCTCCTCGTCTCCTCAAAAAGAATCCTTTTTAAACACCAGGGGTGTGTTCACAACACGCCCCTCGCTCCTTCTTATTCGCAGGTCACCAAAGTCTCTCTTGACCTCCTCCTTCTTCCTATTGGCGCGTAACACGCCAAAACACACCCGAGCTGTCTGGCCCAAGGCGCCATAGTTCCTTGTCCACATCTGGACACACTTGTCCATCACGCCACCTGTTTCTAGTATTCCATTCACAAAAACCTAGAAAAGATGACATGATTATTTTGAGATAAGCTTTGCCTATTGTCAAAGGGGCGCGAAGTCCATTATGGCGACCCGTCTGCCTCCTCCACTCCCTGAGTTCAGACAATAAAAAATGGCCCCATGGCCACGTGCACTGGTCACTCCCCAGCTGGTTGATCACAACAATCCAGGGACAATCGATGGGTGTCGTTCTTGTCCTTGACCAGTTGGTGAAACCATAAAACCTATTGTGGATTGGAAGATGGGAATTCACTCCCCTCGAAAATGTCACACTACATTTAAAATAATACTTCAAATATATTTGAGCTACGTAGTTCAAATTTGAAGTAAGCTCACAAAAAATTATAATATTATTGATTGCTTGATCGAAACTTTTATTTTTCGTTTAAAGTAAATAATACATCTCAATCAAAATGTATGAAACGGATTTTCAAGAAAGAAACCTTTTTCATCTTGAAATTTCTTTTTCGGGTATATTACATCAATTCGGTGAATGTCATGATTCATAAAAAAAATTACTATGCATTTTTGAAAATTTTGTTTTAGAATTCATTTTAAGAGTTTCAGCTTATATATATAAATTTATATATCTGTATATTTTTGGGCCGTTTATAAATCCACATTGTTGGTCGTATTGCTCCAAAATTTTGCAGGGACTTTCGCTGGTATTCCAAAGAGGCCGTATTCATATTTCCGCCAAAAAATATTTTTGAGGGGTTACATTTTTCTAATACCCCCTTGCTTAAGGAGGAGTTTCTGTATTCCTATGCGAAGCTGCCAAATTCCGTAATATCCCATTATTATTTTTAAAACCGTTCAAACTCGTTTATAGAAAGCAGTTACAGTTATGAGTGGTTTTTACGCAAAAAGACTCGCAAAGGGGGAAGGCATGGGAGGGGAATTATTAATAAAAATTCCCGTCATATTTCATAGACAAATAACGCTCACAAACTTTACAGCACACATTTAAATCATCCCTGATTTGTAAGTTTGCACTTAAGCACGAGACGTGAAATTTCAATCGATGTCATCTCTCAGATGGAAAACACTTTTACCAAATTTAGTTTATACAACACGTCTTTCTTAGTGTTGGGATTTTTTTCTGTCTATATAAATTATCGGAGATTTAAAATTCCCAATATCTTACACAAACTTTTAACATAATATAATTGAAATAGCTGGTGTTAAAATCCCACACATCCGCATGGTAATCCTTTCGCTTAAAATCCAAAACGGTTGGATGAGATTTCTGTCATTCCATGTTAGCAGGGGCTTATCATAAGAAGTTTAGAACGTATCAGGAATCAGTTTTAAAATACTTGTCAGTTGTAGTTAGTGGAGCTCCACGGGAGGTACGTGATGTTTTCCGAAGAGCAAAGAATAGCCATCGTGGAATCTTATTTCACTATAAAATCTCATTGCTGTGGGATAAATTCTATACAGCAGAAATATCCAGGCGAAACAACACCAAATGCATCAATGATAGCACCTTTGGTGCAACGGTTCCGTGGCACAGAATCGGGCACAGACAGGTGGTGATCGGGTAGTGTGCTCATAGTGAAAACGAAATTGTAGATTTAGAGAACTCTTTACAAAGATGTCCAACGAAAAGACTGTCTGTCTACATAAACGTCAATAAGGAACTCATATACTTGCAAAACAGTGATGAAAGGTACGCTTGGTTGCAGCAAGACGGTGCAAGGTGTCACATCTCACGGGACAGTATGAAAGTTTAAACTGAATTTTTCGATGATCGTGTCATTTCCCCAGGACCTGTCAATTCAAGATTTTTTGCATTAGTGATATCTCAAAAATGTCACCTTCAGAAATAATCTATATACGCTTGATGAACATTTGAGCATCATGCTTCATGCAATATCGGACGTTAATTCTCACACTCTTCATAAAGTGTCAATTAATCTGGTAAAAAGAGTTCGATTGTGTCTGTAGAAAAACGGACATCAGTTTGAACATTTATTGTGGTTTTACCATGTCAGACACCTGGCAGTAAAGATAACTGTTTAACCTCTGTTTGTTCTTTATTCTGTTTGTTAGCAAATATAATTCCTCTGTATTTAAAAACTCAAACACAAAGGTTGATGTGTGTGACTTTTGAAACATCCGGTATTAAACAAATAATTTCTTTGTGGATAATTAATTATAATTTTTATGCATATCGTTGTAGAAAAAAAGAAAGATTTATATAGAAAAGAGCTAACAGAATAAAAAATAAAAATATAAAAAAATACCAATCATATAATGTAAGAGGATTTGATACCAAAAAATAACCGAACTGTCATTTTTTTATTATTATTTAATATTATTATATGCATTATTATCTTTCGATTGATATATCACTTTTGCACTCAGAAAAAATAGAATTGGGATAAAGCGTTTTTTAGAAAATGTAAATTAACAAATGAGACAATTCGACCGAGCCCCCTTTTTAGAAAAAAAGTTGAAAAAAGCTTTTTTTTCAAAAAAATCCTATTTAAAAAAGAAAAATAATAACTATAAAAAAGAAAGTATAATATATAAAGCAGGATATTACCTAAACATTACAACAATACAATTTTTGTTCATTATGAAATGTGTGCATGTAAAATTTTTTGAATTAAGACCTTTTATGTTACTAATTTCAGTTTCTATTCCCCATATGTTCTACATAAAGAGATATAATACTTCAATTTACGTGAAGAAAAAAGCTAAAATTTTTGTCATGACAGTTACAAAAAATTGTAACATTTTTTTAAAAAATTTGATTGTGCGATTAATACTCTCTGAAATTGATCAATTATAAAAATGTATGGGTTGAAGAAATACGAAAATGATATTATATATATATATATATATATATATATATATATATATATATATATATATATATATATATATAAAGGGTGTTTTTAAAGAGATATAGAACTTTAAATTGCAATAAAACAACGATGTATTATTCGATTGACATGAATTTTTTTTTATTCGAAAGATAATTTTGTGGCATTACATTTTAAATATGACTTCTGGCATAGGACTGCCACGGCTGGCTTGGATGTAGTCCAATCTGGGCGTCCAATTTTCGATGACTTTTTCGAACATCTGTGGCCGTATATCGGCAATAACACGGCAAATGTTGTCTTCCAAATAGTCAAGCGTTTGTGGCTTATCCGCATAGACCAATGACTTTACATAGCCCCACAGAAAATAGTCTAGCGGTGTTAAATCACAAGTTCTTGGAGGCCAATTCACAGGTCCAAAACATGAAATTAGGCGGTCACCAAACGTGTCTTTCAATAAATCAATTGTGGCACGAGCTGTGTGACATGTTACGCCGTCTTGTTGGAACCACAGCTCCTGGACATCATGATGGTTCAATTCAGGAATGAAAAAGTTAGTAATCATGGCTCTATACCGATCACCATTGACTGTAACGTTGTGGCCTTCATCGTTTTTGAAGAAGTACGGACCAATGATTCCACCAACCCATAAAGCGCACCAAACAGTCAGGTTTTCTGGATGTAACGGTGTTTTGACATACACTTGTGGATTAGCTTCACTCCAAATGCGGCAGTTTTGTTTGCTGACGTAGCCATTCAACCAGAAGTGCGCTTCATCGCTAAACAAAATTCGCTTATGAAAATCGACCATTATTTTCGAAATAAAATTGCGCAATTTGAAAGCGTTGTTCAGGCTTGAGTCTATTCATGATGAATTGCCAAACCAAACTGAGAAGAAATCACTTGACAGCTGTTAAATCGGTCGTCATGTTGGAAAGTAACGCCAACTTTAACTTCTATACCTGGAAAATAACACTCTGTATATATATATATATATATATATAATATATAATATATTTAATGCCACACTAATGCTTTAAAGTGGTGTTTTCAGTTTATTTAAGCTTATTAAAATTATTTTTTTCAGAATTATAAACTTTAAAGTGTTTTTTCTCAGTTTGTGTTTTTTGATACATTAGTGCATTCAAAATCAACTCCATCCACAATTATTTACTAATTACTTTCATTATTTTCATCTGTCTTGTATATATAAAGCATTTAACCAAGTTATGGATTCTATTTGCTGTAAACTGAATATTTTTTTTAAATTAAAATATAGGAGATGTGTGTGTTGTTTTTTTCGTTGAATTTTAGCTTACAGATCAACATTTGATTTTTTTCCTCCAAAACTAATTAAGTTATTGTACACTCGATCCATAATGCTGTTTAGAACATCTTTACGAATATTACAAAAATATTACAGGTAAAAAAATAATAATTACAAAAGGATTAAAATTATAAAATGTTCCAAATTTTCTTCAAAAAATTAAAATTTTTAAATTTTGTGAATAATATGTGAACAACTTCATCTCGTATCATTCCCTTGAATAGAAACATTATGAAATGCTAACATATAATTTTAAAATACATAAATAAAAAACAATTTTAAGAAATCAAAAAGCATACCAAGTCTTCTTAAACACCAGACATTTTAAAACTTAGAAATACATCGAATCATTGGAACACTATACTTCTTGGAGACTCAAGAAATATCATTTATATACAAGACAAGGTATAATTGAATGAATATAATGTAATTTATGCATCGCTCTTGAAAAGGAAAAACATAATTTTATAGCTTGCTGTTGTAATTAGGTTTGGAGCTCATTATTGCATAATGCAATTTCTTTGTGAGAGAAACGTGCCATAAGCAGTAAATTATTATGTTGCCACACAATGCGAGTAATCATATTTCAGCAAATTTGTTAAATTTTATCGAATAAAAAAAGAACACAAAAAAATGTGACAGATAATTCAACTCTTATAATAATATATTCATTTATTATAAATATAGTAAAATTGAAGTAGCTTCAAAAGTAATCTAGACATAAAATAAGATGTAAATTAAGTTTATTACAACCCACTTTTCTGCAGCAGTGTAAAATAATATAGTCTATTTATATAAAAGGATTGCAAGGTAATTGGAATAAATAGTATTTTTTTAATAAGTATAAATTTTATACTTGATGTATACTTCAATTCCTACTATTAGGCCACACTCTGTATATATTTATTTATTTGTTTATTTATTTATCTTGGTGAGAGAGAGAGAGAGAGAAATTTCCAATTGATGATAAAATACATTTTAAACCACTCAATTATGCTGAAATTTTATATACATGAGTTTATTTCAGATGACAATACAATAATTTAATTATAATTAATAAAAATTAATTGATTAAAACTAATTATTTAAAGAATTATAAATATAGCCACGTTGGCATCATTTTGGTCTTATTTTTTGCTACATGTGCCAAAATCTGAAAAGGTTTTTTCTCACGTATTAAAGCATTCAATTGAACTGAAATTTTATATATATACGATTTTTTTTATGACAATGCGATATTTTGGTAATACTTAATAAAAATTAATTGCTACTTAATGTTGTGAATTAGGCATATGTATATAAGTATTTATATTAATTGTAACTATTTAATAAAAAGTAGATAAAATAAAATTTTTCCTTGTTGATCTAAGTAGAAATTGACTTATTTTTTTTATATTACTTGTTTAATTTTATGGTGAGTAAATAACTTAATTTCTGTGCGAGGATTACTTTTTCATTCAACTTCTTAAAGTTAATAAAGAGTATATTTTCAATGATTTCCCAAATGGATTCAAAAAGAAAATGATCGCAAAAATTTAAAACTATCTGTGAGCATTAATGTTAGACCAAAAGAGTATATATATGTATATATATATATATGTAAGGATAATTAAATTAGATTAAAAATTAAATTCCCTATCTAGCACTTGACTCATCTTTCTCCTCCATTCCCATCTTCAAGTATCAAACTAATCACCCATTTGTTTCTTCCGAACATATGGCCTAGCCAATAAACATGTCTAATTCCAGATCGTTAGATTTAATAGTCAACAAATGTCAGCATTAACTTGCAAGCACCATCTTCAAAGCAGCGATACTTACCATATGTTTTTCAAGTTTTATCCACTTGAAACCACCACCATGGCGTGCTTTTTACTCCCTGCTCTTAGTGTCAGATCAGAATGTACAAATGAAGAAAAAAGATCGTCTTTTGACTTTTCTAACTTTAATCTGATTCTGTCTTAAAAATCATGACATATATATATATATATATATATATATATATATATATATATATATATATATATATATATATATATATATATATATATATATATATCCGAAATAGACTGTTAGAGCAAAGGCCGAATGTGAAGTTCATGGTTATATTGAGGAAATTTTCTTCAGAGTTTATGTTAACATCTCAAACAGCTGCTTATGATTGGTTTTTAAAATTTTGGAGTTGATATGGCAGACTAGAGCCGTAGTAAACTTTCGACCTCCAGAAGCGAAAGAATGTTCAAGAAAATGAAACATTTGCATCATTTTGACGAGTATCATTATAAATAGGGTTCTTTCATGATTCCAAGCAATCATGTAGGGGATTTGTGGATAAAATCAGTTCTAAGTTTTTGTCCCGTCCCTGCAGGACCTGGATAAAATGGAAATTGGTAGTTCACTACTGCTGAGTATTTCAAAGACAGCAAAGATAAACCAACGTTACTTGAGAAACCTTGGGTGGGTGTATACTTAAAATCCTGTAAATTGATGCAGTCATCAGAATAGCATACAACGCTCTCTCTTTAACCAAAGAAATCATGATATGTCAAATTCAAAATAAAAAAGATGTTAACTGATGTTTTCCACAACAAATGTGTAGCTCATCATGGATTTGTATGATATGCTGTATGGTTATTGTCTATTTGTGTGTGTAAGTCTGGAGTTAATACGAAGAAAATGTCCCACAAAATGGTACACAGAATGGTCACTACGTCACGACTGTATTTCGTCCAATTAATCGATTATTGTTCAGTTAGGGCTAAAATGCCATAAAAAACTTTGAAAACAACTCAACGCATGAACTCGCAAAGGTACCACAACAAATGATTCCAACAATGCCAAGAGCGGTTGAGTAAATTTGCTCTTATGGAGTCTGTTTTAAAGATGATTAAGTAAGCGTGTGTATCTATTTATTATGTAGCAATAAAAAATTACTATTAAATTCCAGGGAAGTTTTGACTATTCCTTGTATATAAATATATATAATATCGATGAGATGATAATTATTCTGTTAATTGTAGTCGTAGTAACAAAAAAGTTGATATTGATCAAAATTTAATTTTTACACCAAAAAGATTTATTTTGAGGGTATTCTTCGCTTCAGAGCAGAAATACAAGGGAGACAATTTCTACACTCGAATGTGCAAGAAAAAGCAGGAAAAAACGTAATATCAAAAACATAATCACATTTTCAAGTGAGAGGAAATATGAGTTATTGATATAAATTACGTCAGTGTTTTAGGGAAATTTGAGTAAGTGACGAGTAAGATCTTATGAAAGTCTTTTACTAGGAATCACACAGAAAAAATCTATCAAAATACAGGATTTAAGTTTAAGTTTTAGTTCAGGATAAAGTGAGACGTGTTTTGAAGTAAGGTTTCCAGAATCAAAATTTAAACGTTATAAATAAATAATATACGAATTTTAAGCAAATATAATTTCAGTCATTGCAATTACATGCGTATATAAATGAATCACTGTATATAATTATATATATATATATATATATATATATATATATATATATATATATATATATATATATATATATAAGAAATATGTATTATTTATCAAAAACAAGAAATAATAGATAAAGAACATAACAAGAAATAGCGTAATAAAAATATGAAAGCTGAACATGAAGAACAAAATTATAGAGAAATAAAAGAACTACAAAAAAGAAGAGCCTAGCGAGTCAGAAAGCAATTTCGGACTTAGGACCGAATAAGTGGGGTTAAACTAGTTTGAAAGCGCCAACCTTCCCCCTTTGCAACTCGGTAGGAAAACCAAAAAAAATAAACAAAACATCAGAGAAAGTATAACTCAGAGAGCATGATAAAACCAATCACTACGTTTATGAAACAAACTCTCCCAAATTCTTAATGTAGAAAAATCACAAAATCACAAAATAATTATGTAAGAAAAGTAGAAAAATATTAGAACAATTATATAAGAAAAGTATCTTTCACAAAATAATTTAACAAAATTTCTTTACTCACAAAGCCTTTACAAAGAGAAACAAGCATCTTGCCATTAATGAAAGTCAATTATTCACCAAGTTAAAAAATTCGAAAAAACATAAACACATCTTTTGAGCTGACTTTTAAACGAGCCAGCAAAGACAAGTATAAAATGACGAGAATCAAATATGTTAAAATTTGAATTGGTTGATTGTCAAAAATGTAAATTTGCTAGGCTCTAATTTGGTTGGTTGTCAACAATGTGTAAGATGTTTAAGATGTGTGTGGAAAAAATGTAAACTGTGATATGAGTGTTATGATATAATCTTCACAGCAAGACCACTAACATGCTGACTTTGAAAATCTATTGTTGTGTGGTGGATTTGGAATTCGAAGTAGCAAGACGGTTAATGTATTTGTGATGAATATAAGATCTCAAGAAATTAAAAGGGTATTCATGATCTAAACAACATTGAAAAAATTTTTTTATATTATTGTATTTATATATTTTGTGGGTAGTTAAGTTATCATTTCTAAATAAAAAATTCAAAATGATATTTCTGTAAATTGATATATGAAAATTACTGTTCCATACGGGAATTTTAATTATATGGAACTTAAACGAATCTCTTTTGTCAAAAATGTTACTGACTACATTATTGTTAATAAGATGCAAGTCTAAATCCAAGTATTCCACCCTATTAGAGTTGAAGTTAGTTTTAAGAAGCTTGAGATAATCAGGGTAGAATGTAATATTTGGTTTGTATTCACTATTTTTACCAAAAATTATTATATCATCTATATAACGATAAATTAAGTAAGAATCATTTATAACATGATCTATTTCAAAAAAATGTAAATATAGGTTCGCTAAACAATTACTAGCTGGACCACCCTGAGGTAATTCTTTGATCTGTTTATAAAGATTATGATCAAATGTAATGAAATTTTCTTTTAAAACGAGGTTAACAAGAATATCAAATTTTTCTTTTTTCATTGAAGTATATAATTCATATTTATCATAAATTAACTGAAGGACCTTAATCATATCGTCAATATCTATAGAATTAAAAAGGTCCTGGAAATCAAAGCCATGCATAGAAAAAATTAACATATCCTTAGTAACTCTAGCAATCTCTAAGCTATTTTTAATAATTGCCGTGTTTTGTAAATTATCAATTAGATTTTGAAGAAGAGATTGCAAGATCTTCCCAGACTTCGTGATATATGTATTGTATCCATTAGTGATACTACGGAATTTTATAGGGCTTTTATGAAATTTTGGTGTTAAAAAAATACTTGGATATTTAATATTATTTAGATGAATATGCAGTCTTTTGTTCAAAGCCAAAAGACGATTATCATCTTCTCTATTATTGTGAATTGATTTTTGAAATGAATTATTATTTAAAATGTGGTTACTTAATATTTTACTGTAAAAATATTTACAAATTATGGCATAATTAGCAGAGACCTTATCAACATATGTAATCACGAAGTCATTTTGGATATTTTCTGTTGATGATTTAAGATCTTTATACATAATTTCATTTTCAACAGTGAAATCTAATTCCCGAATTTCTGTTGCTACATAAGATCTAAATTGATTGAATGCTTCAATCGACATTCCGTATTTAATTGCCATTTTAAGGTAGAATTTATCTAAATCTTTTATGTTTTGTTTCATAACGTTAGATTTATTTTTTGTGATCATCAGTCTAAAACCGGTACCTTTTTCCATAAAATTTCTTAACGAATCATCTTTCACGATGCTAAGGTCTCCTGTAACAACGTGCTGATGATAATCATCAATATAATCTCGATATAGATTGCATCTACATGATTCAGAACTTAGGAGCTCCGAGATTTGATTATAATTAAATATAAATCAACCAAATTTCTTGTTGTATTTGAAAGCCTTTTTAATAATAATATTTTTAATAGGAAAAAAGGATTGATATTTTTTAAATATACTTGAAAAATTAATTTTGTTAAAGGATTTATTCATAAATAATAATGTACAATATTCTGTAGAGTAATTTTCACTTGCATCTAATTTAATATTCATTTTTTGTACTAAATAGTTATTAAGATCTCGAATCATACGCATACCATGAGAATCTCGAAATTTATATCTGCTTAAAATATCTGTCATAGTTTTAATTTCAGTTTTATTCAAGCCAAACATAAACGATTTAATTAAGCCTGTGTTGTAGTTATCATCAAATTTAGCAGCTAATTCTAACATAGAATTCTTGAGGGTTGACATGTCTCTAGTAACTCTTTTTCTGCGTTTAGCTTTTGAAATTCTCGCTAAACGAATATTATTACTATTATCAATAAATTTATTAAAATTCGGAAGATATAATGAATTCTCGGATTTTTGTTTAAAAGTTAATAAGACACTTTCACCTTTCCATATAACATTCAAACCATAAGGATAATATGATCTAAATGAATCTATAAAAAAGTTTTCGAACCATAATCTTTGTTTAATATTTGGCACTATTCTAAGTATATGTACAGTTATGTTATTGAATCCATGTTTATGAAAGTGTCCTATCTCAATCTTAGCCTGGTTTTTGTTGCAATCAAATTTCCTTGTATCAGACCTATGCTGGTTCAATCTAATATTGATAGTGTTAGAGGTCTGACCTATGTAAGCAAATTTACATATGTTGCATGTCATTTTGTAAACACAGTTAAAAGTATTACAAAATATATAACCTGCATCCATATCCAACTGTTCCCCACTCATCATGCCACATGCCTTGCATCTTTTGTCAGTGCAAGATCTAAATTTTAGTTTTAAAGCATGAATATCTCTGAAAAACCTAGTTTCTAATATGTTACCAAAATCATTATCTCTTTGATTTTCATCTATACTATCAGAAAAATGAATATTTAGTTTTGTTGTACGAGATAAATTCTTATATTTAGAGTTCCAAGAAATTCGAGTTTTAAAAACTCTAACACGACAATGTTTAGATACAGAAGGGAAAGCAAAAGAATTCTGATTATCAAAACAATTCACACATTTTTTTGTATTTTTTAAAAAATTTATAGTTTTTTTATATGCCAACTCAGAGCCTTTGTGCCCATCACCACAACTAACTAAAGCCATACCCAAATATATGCAAAATTTCTATATAAGGTCTCATAAAATGGTAAATGGATGACGATGGTACAGATACCATTATACAGTACCACCGAGCAATGTCATACCCTGGTATAACAAATTGCCAGTCGCATAAAAAACTTGTTATTTTTCAAATACATAGTTATTTTTAAAGTTAAAGGTATATTGAAAGAACCCAAATAAAATATCATTAGCAAAAGTTTTTCAATCACAATTAATATAAAGTGAAATAATGAGCAATAATTCCAAAAAATCTAATCCACTCACAGATAACATATCCACAATTACTTTATAGGCACAAAATCAGAAGTTGGCATAATATTTTTATATAAACAAGGAAAACACACAAGGAAAAAGAACAAAGCCAAATAAAACTTAATAAAAAAAAGAAAAACATTCATAGACAATATTTTGAATCTAATGGCGATTTCAAAATTCGCTATAAGAAAACATACTCTATATTGACTACATACATAACTGAACAAACTCATTAATAAATAGAATTATACATAGATAGGCGCAAAGCAGCCAAATGAGTGCATAAAATATATATAAAAGAAATATGTATTATTTATCAAAAACAAGAAATAATAAAGAACATAACAAGAAATAGCGTAATAAAAATATGAAAGCTGAACATGAAGAACAAAATTATAGAGAAATAAAAGAACTACAAAAAAGAAGAGCCTATCGAGTCAGAAAGCAATTTCGGACTTAGGACCGAATAAGTGGGGTTAAACTAGTTTGAAAGCGCCAACCTTCCCCCTTTGCAACTCGGTAGGAAAAACAAATAAAATAAACAAAACATCAGAGAAAGTATAACTCAGAGAGCATGATAAAACCAATCACTACGTTTATGGAACAAACTCTCCCAAACTCTTAATGTAGAAAAATCACAAAATCACAAAATAATTATGTAAGAAAAGTAGAAAAATACTAGAACAATTATATAAGAAAAGTATCTTTCACAAAATAATTTAACAAAATTTCTTTACTCACAAAGCCTTTACAAAGAGAAACAAGCATCTTGCCATTAATGAAAGTCAATTATTCACCAAGTTAAAAATAATAAAATAATATATACATATATATATATATATATATATATATATATATATATATATATATATATATATTTGTGTCTTTAAATTATATCTGTTATGATGTAAATATTCCTGTGAATAGAAATGGAAATGTAAGGTGATATGCTATGATCCACATACAGAAATAAATAAGAAAGCATTGTAAAAAATAGAAAGCTTAATGCATTCTATAACTAGATATTATGATTCCTAATAATATGAGTTTACTTAAAGTTTAATTTAGTACAACTGATGTTTAAAAGCAATCTATTCTATTAGAAGATTTGGAAGTGTCTCAAGTAGCACTTATAACGGCTGAAAAATGCAAATGTGAACGATATTTCAATGTAACAAAATATTCCGAATCTAGAGGCTACTTTCACTTTGAACTCAAACGCTTCGAAACTGAGTACATTATTTTGGAGTATATACCTTCAGACATGTCTATATTGTATTGTAGAAACAATAGCTACTGTATTTTCATCAGAAAGTGAAATAAAGTGTATCTCATCTCAGGGAAATAGAAACTAGTTTCTCGTTATCAAATGATTCTCATTTTAAAATATTATTCCGGTAACTTAGACTTGTAGAAAAAGGGCGAGAAACCTTGACCTTTTAAAAGAGAATTTATTCGTTTTAGTTTTTTTTTTTAAAGAAAAGGTTTAAACTGTTTTAAGATCAGATTTTCTTTAGAATAGCTGATTGCAAACGAGGAATGTAATGTAACTGCATATTGCTACGCATATCCGGGTTCGAGGATTTTATGCGAATCTGTCTCAAAGAAGAAAAAAAGTTATTTAAGCTCGATGATAATTTATTGTCGGAATTCCCGTCCTTGAAATACAGGATTTTGCAGAAATATTCGCAGAGTAAATCGCAGAAGGTCTTTACACTTTCAACAACAGTCCGATACAATTATCAGTGTCTAAAATACACGTATGCAAAAGATTATTCACCAGCACAGCCGAGATAATCAGCAATCACAGTCAAAACAAATTTACGAATCGCTGGTTGAATCAAGATCGACACTTGTTTCGGTGAGCATCTTTATTTATAGTCCGGGCGGAAACTTCAAGAAAAAATCCACTGGCGTCATAGAGCGTGAATTAGTGGATCTCTCCACATATTTCTAGATGAATCCAGAGGGTTCTGAACTCGCCAACATCGTCACCAACGTCACCAAAATGGTCACCAAATTGACCACCAACTCGATCGCCAAAAATGATGCCAACTTGGATCTATCCCCAAGATTTCGCCAAATTCTCCTCGAATTGCCACTATAACGTACGGGACGGCATTGCTTGTGAAGATTACAATTTTAAATTAAATTAAATATAATTTAAAGTAAGATAAAGAAATTACACATCCAAATACAAATTCTTTACACTATTTTACACAAAATTCGTAACAATATGTGAAGTCCCACTGGAATGCAAGGACACAAATGCAGTATTTGCGAGTTATGGTGCAAAGCGGATAAAAAGAACAGGAAAATCAACACATTATTGACACAGAAAACGTTTTATTGAAACGTCGTACTACAACAGGGGCTCGACATTACTACCAGAAGTTGTCTGACAAGCCTAACAGCGTGCTTCATGGAATTCCTTTCTTTCAGGAAGATTCCTTCCAGCATTCTTACCAGATGGCACTAAATGGAAGGTTTCGTGAACATCGATCCTGCTGGAAATCATCATTTGCGATCCTTTTCCCTAGGTAGTAAGATTAACACTTCGACTGGTCAACACGCTGAACGTGTATGGAGCTGTGGCTTGTTACCGATGCGCCGCTCAGTTTTTGTACCAGAAAAGTTACCCAAACGGGGGTGTTCTACATCGCATGACTTTCACAAGTGTGAGCAGAAGGTTACGTGTGACTGGTTCTTTTTGGTGTACGAGATGCCCTTTCCTTCAGTTGAAGACTACATCACTTGAATATTTGTAACAGCCGGGAGAATGCGTGACATGCTAGGAATGTTCCAGAACGCAAAGAATTAATGCAGAGTCATTGTCATGCGACTTCTGATCGTAATTTTGAACACCTGTTGTAGTACAACCTTTCAATAAAAAGCTATCTATCCCATTAGTGCATTGCTGTTTATGTTCTATTTCTCTTTTTCTTTAACCATAGCTCGCAATTACTATATTTGGTTCCTTGCATTTCTATGCGATTCTGAGTCGTCTCTGTCCTCCTCTACACATCCGGCAAGTTTGTAGCTCTGGTAACAAATCATTATGACTTGAATTTTAAACAACAATAACAAATGCAGATATTATTTTTTAAAAAAATTAACTCGTTTTTAAAAATTAATATAAAGTGTTTTTGTCATGAAACGTATTTAAAGAAAACTAATAAATGATATTAATCAAGTGAATCAGGTAGATTTTTTTATATTTATATCATAGTATTCATAATTCTACAGTGTGTGTCAGTGCACTGGTTACAAACTATCCGGACAAATAGAGGACAACTTGACGACTGAAAATCACATGGAATGCCTGGTCCAAAATGCTTTCCTGTCGCAGTAGTGAAGATACAAAACACAAGAAAGGCAGGACAAGAATAAAAGAGAAATCATGTTTATTATTCTTATTACAGCAAAAAGGCTAGGGAATCTTTGGTTTGTGTTCGCGCTACGTAAATTGAAGTAACAGTTGATACAGTATGTGCACACTTTGTTTTTGCAATCATGCTCTCCGTGAAGTTTTATTTTGCCAACTGACAAAATGGTAGTAGGATGGAACATTGCACGAAAGCTGAGCTCACTGACATGCAACTGGTAGGAGGGGCCACACAGTGGTTGTACACCCAACGTTACTCCAGGTGGCAAACTCCTAGCCATGCCTTCTTTACACGCTTGCACTTTTGTTCAACAGCTGATCTTTCATCGTGGACACACATGAACATGAGTGAAGACTAAGAACGTCAAACAACGAATAAATATGATGGATCTGGTACAGAACAATCCCGGTACCAGTGTGTAGGTTATCGCCATTTACGTTGGGATTAGCGATATAACCGTCTGTCGGATTCTGAATTCTAGCAACATGCACATCATCACCCCGACATGCACCCTTATCAATCATTGAACTTTCCTTCTTCTCTCTTTTTTTTCTTTCTTTCTTTTTTTTGCTGCACTAAGGATACTAAATATATTTTCTCTTACTTTCGTTTTCTCTTTCTTGTATTTTATGTAATCAGTACTGCGTCAAGAATTCGTTTCCGACCATGCGCTCCTATGTGATTTTTAATCCTCTCGGTGAACTCTATCTGTCCTCAGTTTGTAGCTATCGTACTAATACACCCTGTATAAATAAATCCCTGAAAGTATCTTATTTGAATCAACAGTGCAAAGAGCAAAATTTTCAACTTAAGAAATAAGATTCCATATTTTTTATATATAAAGAAGAGAATGTTTCATTTCCTGAAACTGCATTCCGCTACCAGTTTCATAAATATCTCATTAAAAAAATTTTAACTTCAAGAATGAAATGCTACAGTGTAGAAAGGAAATGATTTCCTGAAAGAAAGTTTACAACACGCAAAAATAAACTAAACTTACTAAATTCTTATGATGTGGAACAATAGCTTTTTTTGTGAATTATTAATTCCATTAGATTATGGTTATGTAATTATTAACTATTTATTAGTATATTATGTAATAGTATATATTACACATTATTATAATGTAAGTTGTGCTCCTAAAGTTATATTTGATATGGGTTTACTTTGTGTATTACTCAACATCATCTTGTATTTGCTAAGATTAATATAAGTAAATTCAAGAATACACCCTGTAAAGATTGACTGTTTAATGCGTATGGTAATAAAAATTTACAAAAATTTGTAAAAAAAATTATAAAAATTTGTATCTTTTTTGGGGGAGAGAGAGACTTTTTTTTTACAAATATATTCCAAGAATATCATTTGATGTTCATTCAATTCTACTAAAAAGAATCCCTAATTTGTACAATTATAAAAATGAATAATCCTTTTTGATATTTCATTGATGAGTGAGTTAATTCACTGCTGTTTGTAAAAAAAGGCAACACTATGAAGGAAGTATCAGAATTAAATGAACTTTGCAGAAAATATCAATTTTAGGATATTACGTAAAATAGTAAAGTTTGAGAACCAGCGTGTATGCGTGAAGTGTGCAGCGCCCTCGTAACTGATGCTGAAAGCATATAAATAGAGGGTTGAAGTGGGACGTTGAAAATAGTTAATGATTATTTGTTAGAGGCGAACGTTTATCGAGACCTAAGTATGCCTCCAAGACGAACTAAGGAGAAATTCCAACAACTTACGGAGTTTGAACAGGGAGGATTATCGGCCTTCGAGAAGGAGGATTTTCCCATTGCGCAATAGGAGCTCGTGTGCAGCGGAACAGTTCCACAGTGATGCGAGTTTGAAAGCAGTGGGCCGACGAGCACTGAACACTTCGAAAAACTGGCAATGGGCGACGGTAGGCGACGTCAGCGCGCGGCGATCGACACCTACTCAAATGACCGTGCAGCTTCCTCCAAGCAGTTGGTAGCACGTTGATCTACTGCTACAGGTGTACTAATGCCGGCTTCGTCAATTCGTCAACGTCTGCTGCACTGTGTATTGCGCGCAAGGGTGTTTTCATACAGGAACCTCCTCAAGGCAAACCGCCTACGGATGCGTCTGCTATGGGTTCATGAGAACAGAGCCTGGTAAAATGATTGGCACCAAGTTGTCTATTAAGATAAATCACGCTTCAATTTGTGGGACCATGATAACAGCATTCGTGTTAATGCTATTAGGGTGAACGCTTCCTCCCAAAGTGCGTTATCGAATTACATAGTGGGCGAATACCCAAAGTTATGGTTTGGGGTGAGACTTCGTATCATTGATGATCTAATTTGCTATGAATTGAGGGCAATCTCAATAGCAACCGGTACGTTCATGAAGTGCTACAGCCCAAAGTCATTTATTTCCTTCAAAAATCCCAAAAGCTACCTTTCAGCAGGATAATGCACGTCCACATATTGCAAAGACTGTTCGAGACTTCTACTTAGCCCAACGCATTCAACTTTTACCTTGGTCTGCTTATTCGCCAGATATTTCACCTATTGAACACGTGTGGGATTTGATTGGGCAGCGTCTCGCTCGTGATAAACATTGTGTAGCTTCAAAAGGTGAGATTATGCTGCGCATACAAGCAATATCGAATTATCTTCCACAAGTACACATTCAAAATCTGTTTCACTCCATGCCACGTCATATAGCAACATTTTTTGCAGCGCGTGGTGGCTACACCAAATACTGATTTTGGACACTTAGTATTGTTTGTTTGTTTTTTTGAAAATTTCGTCATTTATTTGTGCTAATACAAGTCGTTTATGCATTAAATTTCATTTAATTGTGATGATTCATACATGGTGTTGCATTTTTTACAAAACAGTAGTTTATTAATGCACCCTATTCAGCTACTCAAGAGCTTTTGGTGACGGCTCTCGTAATTTTTTATCACGGAGGAGGTTCCGTGGTTCCTACATGAGGACGAGATCTGAGTTGGCTGTACCCTCCTGAAGGCCGTATCATACGTACAATTTCCGTGCAACCTTTTCATCCAATTTTAGGCTTTATCTCAGGGGGAAGGGATAAACAAAACGAGATGCTCTGACTTCAGCCGCGCTGTATCTCCACATTGAAAAATTACTCGCTGATTTTTCTGCTTCGGAAACCGAGCATCTAAAATTATTTATTTTATTTCGCTTGCGCTTTTATTTCGCTTTCGCTTGGGCGTAAACAGAAATTGAGCACCATTCTGTTTTTCGCCGTTAAAATATTTTACATCATTAAAATATTATACGGCATATCTGATGTGTTAGACGAAACCGAAGCCGCCATCTTGTTTATGACGTGGAACGCCGAATAACCCCACTGGCTAACACTTCAAGCAACTTTAAATAGGAACACAATTTTTTGAGCTCACTAGTAAAAAGTTGTTCGAAAATCGTTGCTATAGCAACTCAGTAAAAATTACATGAATTGGACGAAAAATTGCTTGAAATGTGCACGTGTGATTCGGCCTTCACTTACACGCCACATCAACCAGGGGACTTTTGAGCTTCGACATATTTAACTTGCATTGTCCCATAAACGTCAGGTTTTCAGCGGTACTAAAATCGAACTCAGAACTTACCGTCCGTGTTACCGTGACCAATAGGCTAACTCGGTTATGATAGGTTATGAATAGCGGAAATAAATTCATCACGCAGAAAATATTTACAAATATGTGCGGAACATTATAGAAATGACATAAAATAGAGTTTTTGTAGTGATTGGGACAATAAAATCAAATAAAGTTCAACTTAAGTTACAAATGATGTTAATCTTGAAAAAAAATACCTTTTAAATTGTTTTTTTTTGTAAATGTTATTTTGTTTTCAACACAATCTCATATATACTTTAAAAGATTTCTGTTTTAATTTCATGTGTTCTCTGTACATTCGTATCCTTTAATTCATATTTAAATAATTTTTCAAATGTTCATTTTAAAATTTAAAACAAATACTTGCAGTTAATCTGTTTATACTTTTTAATGGTACTGATATCTCATTTATAAGACATTTTGATGTTTGTAATACCGAAACAACACATTGTCAGATAGTGCTTTCGGGTACAATTTTATAAACATGTATATTAATGTAGGGTTAGACATGTGCACTGTCACATCCCCCTCTCCCTGCTACTTCAAGTGGAGCTATCCGCACTGACGTCATATCCCACCAGGAGTGGCCGACTAAGGGACAACATGGGAAATGAGGTAGACGGACGTTAGAGACGCTAAGCTTTAGACGTAGGAAAAAGACGATCTCCTTTGGTGTTTAATATATTTTAAATATTTCATTCTTCATTTTGTTAAAGCATTTATCATTCTTAAGTTGTAGCCATTTTCCTACATTAATTATATAAAAGTTGAAAAAAATGTTTTTAGGAAGTATTGGCGTGTCATTAATTATTTTTTTAAATTCATCTATTTATTTTTACAATAAATTTAATGAAATTAAGAAAAACAAGATTCATTTTTTGTAAAAGTGCATCCTAAATTTACAATGTCTTTTTCTTGAAAAAATATCAATTAATTAATCAGTTTTTATTTAAAAGCATTATTTCCTAAATTTCTCTCTTAAAACTTTTATTCTATTTTTTTAGCATTACTTTACAAGTTATTGTTCGGAATATTTAGTATAAAGTGGTTAATGTTTATTAATAAAACGATCCTACATTTACACCTATAATATTCAAATAAAATAAATTAAAACAATTTTCTTTTTTCAATTTTCCATGAACAATGAGTAAATAACAATATTTTATGCACTTTTTTACACACATAATACTAGTAATGCAATATTATTGGATCCACACAGAAGCGTGACTACATAAAGTGAAACCTCTCTATAAACACATGCAACTAACTTCGTAAATTTCCTGCATGACTCAGAAGTGACAGATACTAAATGAGCTTTCTAAATTTATGCGGAAAACTCCATGACATCATGTCCACGTGATCATAAATTACATATCAAATTCACGAGGAATATTTAGTGACTTTCATGATTAGCGTAGATAATAAAGATAAACGGAATATAAGTTTATAAAGAAAAAAAAAAGATTGCATTCATGAGGAAAGTGGATTGCAAACTTTGAGAGGTAAATAACATTTTATAACCAATTAGAATTTGTTTATATAGTCATTTCTTCTATTAGATTGGTAAAGCTTGAATAACAATGGTTCTAGAACAAAGTCTTTCAACGAATTTCAACGTTTTTTTTATCTAATACTTTAATATAATTCTTGAATTTTTCTAATATTTTTTTAATTACTATTTACCTTATCTATCACTTGATTCTATAGTAAAAACTTAAAGATAAGCTTAAATTATGATGAACAATAAAATAGGAGAGAAAGTCGTTAAGTAAGTTGCAAGATATCATACAAAATAATTTAAAACAGAGTTTTTCTAACTGTGGGAGGCGCATTTCCAGGGGGAGGGGGTGATAATCATACCAGGGGGCACGAGCACTTCAGACAATCGAACAATACAAATTACAAAAAATACTGAAAGGAATCAAAACAAAATATATTCTGAGATAATAAAACATATACATTTGCAATGATATAATACATTTATAAATGTTTTAGCACAGCACAATGTAAAGGGTGTTTTTTAGAGGTATAGAACTTTAAATTGCAGTAAAACAACGATGTATTATTCGATTGACATGAATTTTTTTTTATTCGAATTATAATCTTGTGGCATTACATTTTAAATATGATTTCTGGCATAGGACTGCCACGGCTGGCTCGGATGTAGTCCAATCTGGACGTCCAATTTTCGATGACTTCTTCCAACATTTGTGGCCGTATATCGGCAATAACACGGCGAATGTTGTCTTCCAAATGGTCAAGCGTTTGTGGCTTATCCGCATAGACCAATGACTTTACATAGACCCACAAAAAATAGTCTAGCGGTGTTAAATCACAAGATCTTGGTCCAAAACGTGAAATTAGGCGGTCACTAAACGTGTCTTTCAATAAATCGATTATGGCACGAGCTGTGTGACATATTGCGCCATCTTGTTGGAACCACAGATCATGGACATCATGATTCTTCAATTCAGGAATGAAAAAGTTAGTAATCATGGCTCTATACCTATCACCATTGACTGTAACGTTGTGGCCTTCATCGTTTTTGAAGAAGGATTCCACCAGCCCATAAAGCGCACCAAACAGTCAGTTTTTCTGGATGTAACGGTGTTTCGACATACACTTGTAAATTAGCTACACTTCAAATGCGGCAGTTTTGTTTGTTGACGTAGCCATTCAACCAGAAGTGCGCTTCATCGCTAAACAAAGTTCTCTTATGAAAATCGGGAACAACGGCAATCTCGTTTTGGGCCCATTTGACGAATCTACGCCTTGTTTGATGATCGTTTTGATGAATTGCCAAACCAAACTGAGAATAAATCACTTTACAGCTAGCTGTTAAATCGGTCGCCATTTTGGAAAGTAATGCCAACTTAAACTTCGATACGCGGAAAAGAACACTCTTTATTATAATATTGAATGTCGTATTGTAGCTGTAGCGTCAAAGTAATATTGAAATCAATACATTATTATATTTTTTATGGAGTGGAGCGACATGAAAATTATGAATGAAAATTGAGTCGCAAGCATTGATAGATTGAGAAGCACTGATTTAACATGATAATCACTTGGAAACAATTTTCCCACGTAATCTCCAACTACGCTGATGCACTTATCTCATCATTTTATCAGACCCCCTATTCCAGCTGCATTAAAATTCTTTAGTTTCTATGTCATCAGCAATAGAAGTTCTTATGGAACATCATGGTCACCTGCAAATTGTTTGCCTCCAAGATGTGTTTTCTGTGGATCAAACAGATGAAACCAATATCTCTATGAATATGTTTTTATACAAATCCTTTCGCCCAAAAAAAAATCGCACCACAACATTTGTAGGTTTACCTTTTGTGGGAAGGATGGATTTATACTTAAAAGCTTACGAAACATTAAGTTTATTTACTCAGCTTAATTTTTACTAGACGGGGTTTTTTCTCAGAAATTGCTTCCTGTTCTTAATTATTTCATTGAAATCACAAACGCAACATTTCTGAATAATTTTTAAATTTAGTGGATGTGCAATAACAGATGCTGAAAGTCAACCCTTTCGACAGATCAGTTGACAACCATAATTGGAACAACTTTTAACAACTTGAGCAGATACCTAAAGCAAAGATATCGCAAACTTGGCCATTTTAGAAAGTTTTCAACATGAAATATCAATATTTTGAAAAACCTTGCTACCATCAAAAACTGTTTTTTGAAGCAATAAAAATTGATTTCATGTTATCTTCAATGTTATCCACTACATTTTTAGAACTTGAAACACAGCTCACCCTTTGGCTTTAAAGTACTGGTTCAGCGCAGTGTACATTCATTCAATAAATCATCAATATTTATGAAATATTTTATAATTTAACGACTTGTATAATCTCTTCTTGATTCCTTTCTCTGTGGCTGAACAGCCAAGGTGGGCCTTGACTTCTCAAAAAGCTTTTTCCAGGCCAGCTTTCTTACTGCTAGTGATCTCCAATTTTTAGGTCTCAAATATCTTAGATTTGGCCTGCCGTTTCTCCATGTGCCTATTGGTGAGACATTGAATACTTTTTAGTAGAGCGGACTTCGTTCATTCTGACTAAGTGGCCTGACCATTTCATTCGTTGTACTTTGATCAAGTTAACATTGTCAAATTCTTTGTAAGAGTGATCGAATTCTAAAATTTATCTCCTTCGCCACGTATCATTTTCTAGAATTCCTCTAAATATAATTCTTATAAATCTTCCTTTCGTAGATACCTATCATGTTTTCATCTGTTCGAGACATAGACCAAGTTTCCCATACATAAGTTAATACCGATCTCAAAAGACTTTTATACAATAAAAATTTTGCTTTTCTTTTGATTGCATTCGATTTCATATATTTTCGTATTCGATTAATACATCCATATGCTACAATAATTCTCTTTTGGATATCAGTAGCACAATTTTCTTTACTGTAAGTTTCAAAAACTATGTAAGATAAACTATCAACAACAAAATTATACACTCCATTTTTAAGTGGGAATTGTTAAAGAAATCTTCTCAAAATCACACACACACAGTAAATACATTTCGCATTGTAAATGTATCCATTGGAACTTATTAATTTTTATTAAAACCGGTTTGTCCATCAGTTTAAGTATTGGAAACTAGAATTACAAAAATCTCGGAAGATTCGGAAGAACTTTGATTCCAAAGCATCATTATTTTCTTTTAAGAGTGTATAGCAGTTTTTTTTTTTTTTGGCAGAAGGTATAAACGTGTTTTTTCCCCTGATGCGGAATTAATTCAGAGCATTTCCGAAATATTTCTGAATTGGGATAGAATCAGTTTCGTTATTAAGTAACTTAAGGGTACTATATAAAAGTTTCAAGAACATTTTCTTTTCTAGATATTTTAAAATAATAATAAATAAATAAATAAATAAAAACAAATTTGAGTAATTGGTTTGGGTGTTTTTTTATGAGATAAATATAATCTTAGGCTATTGAAAAAGCAAAAAAAAATATGTTACTGGTAACCTTTATCTTACTATTAACAGATTTTGAAACCTTCACAGAATTTCATAAGTTTCGTTAATGTTTCTATACACATGTAAAAATAATTATAAATTTTTATGAAAGTAATTTCTACTTTCATTGATAGAGAAACGCATGTTGTTTTTACTGAAATTCGTCTATTGCAGCCTAAATAACCAATTCCTAAAATAGGTCTTTCTAAGTCACTTTGAACTTTTATTGGATTCATTTCCTTTACCCTTTCTCTTCACACACATAAAAAACTAATATTACTGCTTTAGGCAGTACAACAAAAAAAATGAATTTTTCTTCAAATTTGTATTTTTCGCCTAATGAAAACTTTCCGAGTAAGAACTTGACTAATTACACCTAATACTTTATCGAAATATAAAAAGTTTAAGAATTCTCCTCTGAATATCTTACAAAAATAAGAAAAAAGTTTGACAACACTTCAGATTGAGCTATCCTTCGTTATTTTTTCATAATTAATGTTTCCAAAGAACTTAATAAAATCAATTTATCAAAATCAAATTAGCAAATATAAAATGTGAAAGTACGTAAATATTACTGTACTGAATACTGTTCCTGCAGATAAAAATATTAGGTCGTATAACTTTGTGACGGGTTCTATCCGTGGTATATCAACTAATCCTCTTGGGGAAATTACTCTTTATAATTGTGGTTTGAGTTTAAAATGGTCTTCCGTAGAGGTGTAACTTAATTTTATGTTAATGCAAATGTTATTTAAACTCTGGAACTCTTTCCAGGACTTAATTGTTAATCGTTAGTAGGGAGATGTAAAACTTAAGTTATCAGTCAAATTAGAGTAGCAGTTGAGGAAAGAGTCAACCGAGGATCTACAAGCGAATCCAAAGATAAGTGTACATTTGATAATCTTATAAGTTAGATTAGGAAACTAATTAAAACTACTCCCACGATTATTAAACTGGAACAAATCATAATTTGATCAATGCAAAAAAGTAATCCGCTTCTTTGGTGTCTTCTCAAACTACACCTACAACATTTGGGTTGTGTCAACTTTATAATCGGTTTAGATATGCAGTTTGATAATTTGAAACGGAGTTTTTGCCTTGCAGTGTGGTAAGAAAATGTACCCCCAAAAAATTAATAGGAATGGTCAAAGGCATTTGTGAAGATGTGTGTTTGTTCGTGTGTGTGTGTGTGTGTGAGAGAGAGTTACTTCATGCGAATATAACGTAAGCACATTGCCCATGTTGTGACTGTTAAATGACCGAGTAAATTTGTGGCTAGAGTGGTAACGACGCCTCGATCAAATAAGCATCATCTTTTGTTCCAGGACAACAGAAAGATCTACGCCCGTAAGAGAACGTTTAAAAATGCAATGTTAAGACCTACATTTTTTTTAAAAAAATCATTCCCAATCATAAAATTTTCAAAACTCCAGGTTTTCATTTTTTACAATATTGGATCGCATTAAAAACCCAAAGCTTTTTGAAACAATTCCAGATGTATGGTAACTATATATACAGTTAGAGTATCTTCAGATTTATCTGATAAAAATGATACAGAAGGTTAAAATATCATATTATCTCACCCATATCTTATTTAATATATGTTTGTGTGATTTTGATTCAATTAGCATTTCAGAAAAATTGATTTTCTATAAGATTATAAATCCTTTCTTATTTATCCATGGACTTGTAGGAAATAGAGAAATCTCGATACTTCCATCTAAGAAAATCATAATTCATCAAGCAAAAAAAAAGAAAAAAAGAAAGATCGTTAGAATGTATTCAGTATTTTGCTTCTGCATGGTGGTAAATACAACGTAATTACAGATTAACTATGAAAATACGGGCCTTGGATTGCTAACCAAATTGTTTAATCATTTTCAGTCAATTATTGGCTGATAGCCAATTCTATATTATTCGCAATCGGGGTCAATTCAAATGATTTCATTGAATTGAATGATCACATTACTGCAGTAGTTCAATAGGATTTGTGACAACAAGACCATTAATCTTTCTATTATAAAATGAAATTTCTTTTATTAAGGGCAAAACAATAGTTTGTGTTCAACAAAAAGAATTTCGGTATGTGTGTTTCTCATATGAAAGTAATTTTTGGAGTACTTTGCTTTCAATTATGAATCAGAGAAACAATAAAAACTATTTAAGACAAATACATTTTCATTTTTCATAACTTTTAACAATCCATTCAGGATCAACATGTGACTACGTACAGGCGTACGTTAACCTTACTATGTTAAATAACAAAAAAAAAATTGAATTCTAAAAGCAACTTCTAAATAAAATTGCATTTTTGATCTGGCAAACCAAAAACCAAAGTATAATAGAAATTATTGCAAATGATTGTTAAATTTTTACTTAAGGAATGAAGGAGGAAGCAAAAGAAAGAAAGAACATTTAATATCTTAGAACAAAAACTAAAAATTGATCACAGAGATTTTCCGCAAGAATTATCATCCAAAAACATATGTCAAAATTGTTCAAAATAGTTTAATTGTTTCATAATTCTTTACACCATGCTTCAGTTGATGAAAATCTCAGATATTAAATCAGACATAAATTATCTCTCGATCTTCGAATAAGTTTTCTGACGACCAGGAAACCATGCACAGTTTTCTAAGTTAATCGTTTTATTACAGGTGGGGAAATACATTACGCAAACTCAGACGCTTATTAGAAATTCATTTATCCCCATAACCGAAACACGCGTGCTCGCGCGATGCACACATTTTTTTCAGTAAAATATACTTTGCGCATCGTTCCTTCAAGTATTATTGTAGAATCTATTTTGAAATTTGTTAAAGTTACTATTACTTGAGTTATAATCTGCTCAAAAAAATATTAAATTAACACAACTTATATCTTAGGATTCTAGCTAAATAAAAATAATGTTATGCAGACTTTTTTCACACACACAGTCACATTATTTACTGTAATGCTAAAAAAAGATTTTAAACTGTGTTTAACAAATATTTTTGTCTAAGAGCAATTTACTGTAGTCTCAGGATTCTAACTCACAAGTCTATTAAAAGATCACATATCACGCACTTCCTGCCATGATCATTAATTACTGTGGACATATATGTTTTTGTTTTTAAGGTATCCGACTACGTTCGGAGCTGTGATTTTCGAAACCACATAAATGGATAATTTTCATAATATTCAGTGTCACTTAGATTAGAATATATGCATAAAGTTGTTTTAAGAACATTTTGACAAAAAAAAATTATTTAAATACAATATTTTAGCAAAAAAGTAGCTTAGAATAATCTTTTTTCCAAATGTTCTCCTTTCTTGAAAAATGCTTCTATTAGAATAATATTTGCCTGTGTGTGTGTACAGTGGGTGATTAGTTAACGAACATAATCCGTTCCAAGACTATGTTCGCTATCCGAATTGTTCATTAACTGATCATCGATTCACCATAGACAACTATGTGAAATCGATTAGTTCGTCCTGGAGACCCTAGATTAAATTTTAAAAAATGTTTCATTTCTTAGTAAGTTTTTAAAAAAATAATGCTTACATATAGCCTTGCATATTAATCATTTCTTTTCATTTTTTGCTTATAGGGCGTTGAAGAACATGTCCAATGTCGATTGCTTTTCTCTCATTTTCAGGATTTTCCGGAAGTAATTAATAACATTGTCGTTGTAAAGATCCCCAACCCTACTGACATCAGCTTGGTTTGGGTGGCATTCTAAGACCATTGCTCTGACAGCCTCCCACTTTCTCAAAAGATCTTTAATGGCAAACGTTGGCATTCGTCCTCTTTCGTCTTCATCTTGTTCAGAAGGAGACACTTTTCATTGTGTTTCTTGGTGAAAAAATTTCTTTGAGTTCTTCTATCGTCAGTTCATCTTCATGTCCCAGTATGAGTTCTTTTATGGCATCCTCGTTCACCTCCAATTCCAGATCTCTAGCAGTTGTCAAAATTTCATCCATAATTTAAGGGGTGTCTCCCTGATCACCTCCTTATATGTGTTCGTTGTCCAAACACAAAAAAATATTTCTTGAAAGTGTTCGTTATCCGAACACAAAAATCTTTCGTGAATGTATTCGTTAACCCATTTGTTCGTTAACCGATCACCCACTGTATATAGCTCAGACCTCTGTTCAGAGGCTCAACTAGAATTTTTGAAATATATAATTTAAAAGTGGGTTTATTCATATTTTACGACAACAGAGAGGAGCAATTTTAAGAAAAAAACACCAATAATTATTTCAATTGGTGGTAACTTTGAAAATAATGTGAATTTTTCAAAAATTCTAGTTTAGCCTCTGTAGAGAGGTCTGAGATATATACAGGCAAAATATTATTATAGTAGAACCATTTTTCACAAAAAAAAGAACATTTGGAAAAAATATTATTCTAGGTTTTGTTTGCCAAAATATTATATTTAAATAAATTTTTTTGTCAAAATCTCCTTAAAACAATTTTATGCATGCATTCTAATCTTAGTGACACTAAATATCATGAAACTTTTCCGTTTATGTGCTTTTTTAAAATCACGGTACCGAACGTAATCGGATACCTTAAATTCCTCATTTGGAAGATTCAATATTTAATGTATTCCACATTAACTTTTGGGTATGTTTCTGTTACACTTTAAATCTACACAAGGGCTGGACGAAGGAACTTTGACTCATAATTCTTGTCTGCAGTAAATTTAATAAACTTCAGAAACGTACGTAAAGTTTCACAGAAAAAGGAAGACTGTAAATAAATAGTATATAAAAACAAAAGCGAAGAAATATGTTTCTGTTTTATAAAATAAATCTGTCAAGAACATACGAATTCTCGATCTAGAAAGATAATCCTGTTTTATACCCTTGAATTTTGCTGTTCACTGAGAATTGCTTATTATATGTTTCTTTTTAAGATCCCAAATTACAAATTTTATTTCCACATACAGAGAGATTCTTTGCATTCTAATATTCTGAGAAAGTTAAATTATTCATGTGAGAATTGTTTCTTTCTAAAAATGTGATTCCTAAAGAGAATTCAAATCTTAGTGGTACGTATGTTGTATATGATACCGGAATATTTGTATTGAGTAAGATAATTTGTATTGATCATTTGGAATTTTTTTATCGAATTTTATCATAGTTGTCAATATGATCTTTTAATATTTGACAGTTTTTCATTTCATAATACTGTTTATTAGCTTGCTTCCCAATGTGCAAGTATTGTTATTCATAAAAAAAACGTCACGTTTTGCTTTAAGAAACTTGTAATTTACGCTCAATTCATAAAATTTACGAAACTTCAAGTTATTCTATCATGTGTAAAATAGTGAAATAATTAAAAACTATTTCGTATAAATTTCTAAAATTTAAATAGTTCTCTCTCAATGTTTGGATTTCAATATAATTTCTCAATTGGTACGTGTGAATAAATTATTACTTGCTTACCAATGCATTTTCTTATTTGCCTGACGTATTTTGCGTCCCATCAATTTTATAATAATCCGAAATTCCCATGCGCGAATAAAAAACTATTAATAAGGTTTAGTTTCTTAGGTTTTAAAACTCATTAAAGAGCTTTAAACATTATAACATGAAATAATATACTACTTATATTACTTGAAAATTAAAATTTGAAGTTTTCTATGTGGTTATTTTTATTTAATCACGAATATAAAAATGGTTAGATTTTTGGTTGTGTTTCTAGTATAATAAAAGAAACTTATTTCCATTTAGATCCATATATAAAACATCTACCTGCTAGAGACATTTTTCGAGTTATTTTTTATTGATCTAGCACAAGGGTACTCAAACATTTTTCCTCTGGGCCACATATTTGCGACAACTAAATCACGCGGGATGGGAGGAATGCTATAAGATCAAGGACATTTAAAATATGTAAAATTAATCAAAATATTAAAACTCATTATTTTGGACTTTATTTTATAGCTATATAAAACTCTGTGATATCCCCAGGGTTGGGGGCCCTTGTGATACACCGCGTCCTGGGAGTATCAACTCCTTACCATCTACGCGACCTATGTCTGAGGGAACGAAAGATGAACCACTAATCTCTGCCATAACAAAATCAGTTTAATATGATATTAATATATATTCAATACAACAGCGCTAGACTAGAAGGCTTATGATCAGGAGTGATGTGATGCAAACCGTAATTCCGATAAATAGCGCAGTTAACCACTGAATCTATATTCCTAGATTATTTCCTAATATCCACTCTATTCTTAAAGCTTAAACAAGCAAGTTAACGCTATTTCCTTGGCGAACACTACGTTCCGTAAATCACCAATTTATCCTTCAATCTGTCTTGCTCTGGCTAAGCCAATACTCTTCTGGTCTCGGACCCACTTCTGCTTATCTTCACTGGTACCTTTAGACCGCCCTCACAGAATACACTAACACTCTTCTCCTAGAACTTTACCTCACTTCTCTTAGCTTACTTAGCACTCTGCGCTTCACCTAGCGCTCCACACGAATACTAACGTTCCAATATATACGATTCCTAATATGCATAACCACGCTCTCTTCTTGGGTTGGTTGGAAAGAATTGCCATTTTGGCCCCAAAGAAATACCAAGAGGATTAATAGAAGTAATTCCGATAAAGCCCCATCACAACTCTATCAAATTTAACTTGGAAAAATAGGTTTTATGCCTTTTTTACCTTCTTATGGAGTAATTTCGATTTATTTTAAACAATTCTTCTAAGCCACTCTTCCCCTCCTCAAATATTTAGTTTCTGTTGCAAATATTTCCTTAAGAAAGCCCACTTTTCTCGTCTTGAGAGATTCGGAAGAAAAAGAGCCATTGAAAGAGTTGTGCTTAGTGGTATAGTAACGAATCAAATGCCATTATTTAAAAATAACATTTATACGACAAATCAAGCAAGTTGTTTATCCATGTTTGCTTTTCTCTACGTAATAATCATCATCTCAATTGTCTTAAAATAACATATATTTTTTAAGTATGTTTTGCTTGGAAGTCATGAGGGTTATTTAAAAATTTGATTTCCCCAAAAATCGTCGCTACTTCACTGTTATTTGTTATCACTAATCGTTACAATTACAAAAAGGAGAAAAATATTTCGCAATTCTTGCCAGCACGCCATCGATACCAAAACTAATACATGTCTTTCATAGAATTCTTCACTAAATTTTAATCCATTGTTCTTAAATATTTTAATTTGTTACTGAAAAGGGCAATAACCAAGTCACCCAGAAAGGTCCTCTAGGCCGTAGGTTTAGTATTACTGATCTAGCATGTTTCAGAAACAAAACCAATTAATTGTGTGCAATGTTGAAAATACCCAAACTTAAAAATATTTATTTGTGTTTATCGAAAATGTTATTCTACATGTTCAAAAGTATTTACACTATCTAAATTATTAAATGACATACTTTTATTCAACAGACATACGAGTTAACAATTACGTTTCAAAAGTAATGAAAATTATTTCGTGCTCATTGTTGAAATGATTTCAATAAATGTGAATTGTGTATTAAACAACCCAAAATCAGTTTAAGGTATCCGACTGCTTGCGATAACTTTTTTTTGAAAAAAAGGAGGTATGGAGATCTTTTTGTGATTTTTATATTTGTTTAGTATATTTTAAGGAAAAAATCCTAAAATTAGTAAAAGAAAAAAAATTATTATTATTAAAATGGGAAAAAACTAGTAAAAATGTACGAAAAATTACATAAACGGGGCCCGCTCTGTACAAATATTAAATGAACAAATTCTCAATTTTTTAATTTTGATGTGTTACTTTGTTATTCCTGTTTGAAGTGACCTTCACGATAAGAGATATTTTAATTTTTACAAAAACTAGAGCATTTTATCTAAGTCATTATACGAAATTGCTTAAAAAAAATTGACTATATTCACATAAAGAACTGCAAATTTTGAAATAAAACAGTGATTGATAAGTCTGAAGATCAAAACACTTCTACTGTTATGCAGAACATAAGCAAAAAATTTCAGCTAATTATTTTCAAAACTTTTTGAGCAATCGCGGTCCCCGTTTGAGTTTTTCGAAAAAAACACATTTCGAGTAAAACGCATTTTAAAGTTTGACATCTTGTGTAAAGTTATGGCATTTGCTTTTACTAAAAGGCTTGTAGTTTTTGTTCTAGTGGAGGGAAAATAAAGTACTTTGTATTGTTATTAAGTTAATAAAATGGTCTATAAAATAAAGTCATAAAAAAATTTGTCAATTTTTGAAAAAAATCATGGTTTTACCATGGTCGGATACCTTAAAATACGAACGAATTTTATTTGATAATCAGTAACACATATTGTTAACATTGTTACTGAATATAAATTCATATTATTGTTATTGTTCCATTAATTCACTTAATGAAAAAAACAACAAATTATAAATGTGTTCATTTGTTAAAGCAGTTAAGATTAATCTGTTTATAAACGCAGATTTTTGATGTTCTGTGCTGCAACGAAATGAGCTAACGTATTTGCTTTATCTCTACTAAATCCACTTGAAATCAACTGAATCATTTTGAGATATAACAGATATCTCACAGAATAATGCTTTTAAATGCATTGGAAGTTACTTTTTTAAAACGTCGAGATGTGTAGATAAATCGACATTAAATATTTTTCTCAATCATGGTAGCAACTAAGTTTTAAACTGTTTTTAAATTTATTTTGACTGAACAACAGTTGCTAAATATTTATTTTACAGTTTATCAATTATATGTACTGTTATTACATCGGGGTCCGATGATTTTATGCAGTTAGTAACAAAGAGAAAAAAACTTCTTCCGGAGCAATGAACATTTATAGTAGAAAAATAGAACAATCCTCTCTTAAAATACAGGATAGCGCAATTAATCCCATAAGGCCTTCCCATCTTCTATCGCACTCAGACACAGCTATTTGTGTCTAAGAATACAAATACGCAATGATTAACATTATTCGCAAGCACTCGCTCGATAGTCGCAACTAATTGCCATTTGACTTTTCAACAGTCAAAACAACACTGAGAATTCATCAGCGAGGGGCTTCTGTTTATTGTTTCCACGGAATATTCCCGAAAAATCCGCTTACATCATAGATCTTTATATTAATAAATTTATCCAGTAATTCTTAGAAGCATTTATACTGTGGTCAACTAGCCAAAAATGATGTCGGCTATATTGCCAACATTTCATCAAGTTTCCATTGAATCGCCATAATAGTGTAAGAAACGGCATTGCTTATGAATATTACAATTTTTGAATAAAATAAATATAACAAAGATTAATATTAACGTATTACAATCCAGATATAAATTATTTACTCTATTTTAAGTATCAATTACAAAAAAGTCTATAACAGTTATATTATAATCTTTACTTAACTGAGAAACTCAAAGTAAGCAATTTTTTAATGAAATTATATCCTTTTGATCCACAACGAGTTGTAGGAAGGCTCTCAGCTATTTGGTTATTACGTGTGGAAAATTAATATGAAGTTCTTTATGTATTACTCAAAAATGTTCATTCACACCTGTCTCAGCAGGAAATTTTAAAAAGTTGAAATAAGTTTATAAAAATTATTTAAGCCATAACGTCTTTGTGGTGATTATGTAAATTTATTTTTTCGGTAATTCTGCATAATACGAATAAGGTACTTTCCATATTCTCTTTAATTGTGTCAAACAGAGTTTATGAAGTTTATAAGTCATTAAGTAAGTCGTAAAAGATAATCAAAAATAATTTAACATGTTAATCACTTGGAAACAATTTTTATTTTTTCACATAATCTCCGGTAATGTTGATGTACTCTTATTCCATAGTTTTATCAAAGCTCGAACTCTAACTGCATAACATTCTTTGGGTTGTTATGTTATCTACATTAAGACTTCATGTTGAACGTCGTCATTATCTGCAGATTATTTATTTCCAAGATGTTGTTTCTGTGGACCAAACAGATGACAGCAAATGCCCATTCGATTGCTTATTGCGTTCCTCCGCCAGTTGCCGGGAAACACAGCGTGTGCACACTTTTCAGAAATTCAAACGATTATACATTAGAATAGTGTTTCTCAAACTTTGAATATTTGCAACCCAAGATTAAATCATGATTTTCATCGTGCCTCCCCCGCCCCATTCCATACAATAAATATATAATTATTGAGTTCAATATTACTATACTTAACACGCCAAAGCTACAATAATACTTAAACTACTAAATTCCCCATGGGATATATAAATATCTTGATCAATCAAAGCGTTAATAGCCTTGGACGTATATATACGTCTTTCCGAAATACAATGTTTTCTGTGCACTGCTATCTATAAAAAATTATTCAGAAGGCTTTAGGATGCAATAAAAGGACCTTGGCACAATGTTTGCAAAGAATTTACTTATTGCAGAGAAGATTCGCTTATTTATTTCTCCTTCCCTTTCCCAATACAACACATTTGCTCACCTACGTGGTAAACGGTGGCATTGGGGATCGAATCACATAATTTTTAGCCAGCAAATAAGGTATTAATTATAACCGTGCTAATTGTCATGATAAGTGTTAATTTTTGTGCATAATTTCATTCATGTATGACAAGCCCGTATGGGGTCACTGATAATTAGTAAACTTTTTCTTGAGTTAATATTGTTAAATTAATTATAAAATTGTTTTAAATACATGTAGTACTGATCTATTTATGAGTAGTGTATTATATGAGTGTAAATGTGTGTTTTATTTTTTATTATGTCAGAACGTATTTTGTTTGTTTACTTTCAGCAAATTAATTATTTTTTTTTTAAAAAAAAATGTCTTGTTTTTGACTTTTTAATATGCTCACGCCCCATAGTTTGATAAAAGCTGTATTAAGATGCATGCTAAGCCATGAAAGCATCCTATTGCCGTTGCAGTGCTGTCAATTGTCACTCTTCAATCATCCCGAATTAAATCTTCCACCTGTTGCTCCGTTGATTTTGTTGCAATCAAAACTGGATGGCCACTTCGATCTTCATCAACAATTTTGAACAGCCTTGTGAAAATTTCTTCACCCAACATATTGCGCACTGTTTTACTAGATATACACTTCTCTCCACACAAAGAGGTAACATTTCTTTATGAATATTCTTTTAGGAAAGTCATTTCGCTCACAAATTTGGACCACAGCACGCTGAACTTCTATCATACAATCATTTAACACCATCGTCATTTAGGAAACAGTATTAAGTATGCATGTGGATGCTACCTACTTAATATGCACCGAATATCATAAAGTAGTATGAGCCTGCCATCTATCTCTGTTATTTGGAGATAACTGTTACTACTTTAAATCCTGCCATATGCATTTTTAACGCTTACTTTATACCTTACCCTCGTACATTGGAAAATTAAGGAATATCTTATATTCAGATAACAAATTATTTGACTCTAGTTTCAATATACTGAAGCTTTAGCTACATAGTTACGACCAGCCTATAAATAAATTAGAATTTAATTGTTTATTTTAAAGGAAATTAAAAACATTTTTCAATAGTTTTTATATGAATGATATTGCACAAAATGTATCCTTTCAATCATAATACACGAAAAATTAGCCATTATTTGATTCATAGCATAAAGATTACGATAAAATTGTCCAATTAAAATAGAAAATACTTACTTTGAATAATTGCATTTGTAATTTATTTTAAAATGACCAATAAAATACTAATGAATGATAGGGAAAAAAAATTCTAATTAAACAAACAATAAAAATCGCATCGTAATTCTAATGACAAAAAATGTATACCAAATTTCACTGTTAAATATTTCCTATAATAACAGGGAGTTAATTTTATACTTTTAAATAGCATGCAAATATTTGAACTGATACTCCAACACTTATATTTTACAACTCCAAACTCGGAAGCGGTTTTGAAAGCATAATCCTGAAAATTCTAAGCACAATTTTGAGAAATTAAATTAAAAGGTAGGAAGAGTGTATACTAAAATTATATCAGCTATGGGATAAAACACCTTGTATTATTATGGGATGCAACGTTTAATTTTTCAATTAAGTAGAATAATTCTACTGAATTAGGTTAATAACGTAACATGGATATGTATTACTTTTTTATCGTAATGGGCTGCATATTGGCAGCCATGCATTTGCAGACAGGGCAAGTCCCCAAATGGGAGATCAATTTGGTACCAATGGTACCACCTAGTGACGATCCTTGCTACTGAATTTGGATGCTTGAATCGGAGCTGTCATCGGATGCTAAATATTGCCGGGATTTTAATTTTGCTTAGAGCACCAGAACCAAATGGGTACGAAAGGAATCTTTTGCATGCTACATAGTCATATGCCTACGATTTTCGCATCCAGAAATTCGATCGACTGTAGCCGGGATCGAACGCGCAATCTTGGGCATGAGAAGCAAGCACGTTACATATATGCCACCAAGCCAACTTTATATTTATAACAAGAAAATATTAATTTCAATCGATACAGCAATATAAAAAGAAATCATAACGTTTTAAGTGAGATTTTTAATGATTAAGTTCATTGAAATTAATAAATTACACATTTTTAGAAAATACTATACGGTTGATCAAATTCACCAAATCAAACAATGTCTACAATTCAAACAAGGTCGACAAATGTTGCCAAATGCATCGCCAAATGCATGACTTGCATCCGATTTCCATCCGTTAGCGCCTACAAGCACGGGAAGCGTTTCCTTGTGCATGTTGACATTATGGGCTGCAAATTCTTATTTGGTAACGTATTTGATTTTGCGGAATTGATCGATGGTATAATGCATTAGTAACCCCATTCTAAAGAAATATAAGAGAATAACAATTTCGTGTTTCATGAAACGGAAACATTTAATTATAATTAAAGGATTAAATATTTTTCGTATCTAATTTTATATTTTTATTTATCGCTGCCATGCTTGTAAATATTTCACTCGAGTATTTAAATAATTAATCTTTCTAAATCACCTATCACGAAGCATTTGCTTTCAAAGAGTGCAAAATATTTATTCTTTTCTAAATTATATTTTACTAAAGTACCTAGTCGAATGAATGTTTAATTTAATTCTAAATAAATTCTTAATTCTAGATCTCGACATTTCTTAAAGAAGCAATTAATTCTGTGAATGCAATTAGAAATGTTAGAAATGTTCAGATGTTCTCTATCATTTCGAGTGTCCCAAAACTCAAAGGCAATTAGTAGATGAAACAGCATTCCTTTTCAATTATCAGAAAAATCGATAAATTATCTCAGCAAATTCAACAAAGTTACTCTGTTTAAGCCTGCAGTCTTTTATCTGAGTCAGCTGACCCAGCATCCCCCAGGGTAGTGGACCATATCTTTTTTTATTAAATGATTAATATTGTCTTTAGTTTTAGAACCGGGTATCAAGGTTTTCTCTTATTGTGCTGTAATATTTTTAGAACAAAATTTTGTTTGCTTCGTTTGCATTTTCAAATAAAGCCTAAAAAATGCTACTTTATTAAATATTTGAAGTAGCATAAAAATAAGTATGATCGAAAAAGTGAAGCTGTAAAGTGTTTAACTCCCACTGAAATTATAAGAAAAGAATTATATACCTAGCTGCAAATTACGTTATAATAGTGATATGGAACTGATACATAATTTTAAGGATTATATCGAACATTTTGTGATAGATCATGAAACTCAAGCTACAATATATTGTGTACACCATGTTTCATCAGCCTTTTAAATGCAACTAATATTGCTTAGCATTTTTCTTTTTCTTTTTTTGATGCTTTCTTCCAAGATATTCAAATACTTATCCGTTTTTTCTCAAGTGGATATAAGCTAGGTTTTTCTTATGTATCAGACATAGCTTGGGTTATAGTCATATTATAGGTCACGATAAATATAACATTAGTTTATGTTTGTGTTTATTAACAAAAACTTCGGATTTTACTTTTTATCTTTTACTTTTTTTGTTTTGTTTTAACTTTTCTACCAGTTAGTATTGCAGGGAATGGTAATAACTGAAATTTTTGGCCAGTTTTAAATATTTTCAAAATTTATTTGACACCATTTTTCAAGATAGCGACATTCAAATTTATAGATACTGATCACTCTTTTTTCACCCACAATTAAAATGTTTCCTAAATATTCCCCCTTTCCCAACGTTTTCACCTTGCTAAAAGATTGATTTTATTGGTAAAATTTCAAAATAATATAGATATATCAATTATTCGTTATTTTTTTGGATATAATTCTAACTTTGAAATATGTAAACAGCATGCCAATGTAATTATAGGTATATGGAACATAAATATATTCAAAAAGATAATATATTTAAAAGCTGCAAAAATTATAATTTAATGTATATATATACAATTAAGAAAAGTTTTAATACGGGATATTCTGGGAGAAAATTTAAATTATTAAAAAAAAAGAATGAATGCGTCAGCGCGTAGCGATATATCACCTCTTTTCTCAAACAGAAATGAAATGACTAAATAATGGTCTATGCCAGTGGTGCAAACAAGAGGTGTGGGGATCCTGTGAATCCGGATCCCCCCCAAAGCCCTTGATTTTTTTCCAATTGATCATAATTCTAAGTATATAGTACGTAAAATTTAATTAATTACGTGTTATTAATGATTAATTTTATTAATTAATGCTAATTATTTATTCATTTATTTTTATTTTACAAATGCCAGGCCATTGACCATCAGGTCATTAGGCAACGGACTCTCCAATACCTTTTTACAATGCAGTTAAGATCATTCAGTGCAGAGCACTCGTCCAAATGAGCGGAAGTCATGTCTTGTCCAGTGTCACACAAAACGCAGATAGGTGAAGTCACTAAATTAAAACGAAACAGATGAGCACAAAGGCAGTCATGTCCGGTTAAAAGTCTAAATTTAGCCACAACAGCAGCACGAGGAGAACTTGGAATACCGTGGGATTTCTTACATAGTGTACTCCAAGGCTTATCACGAGCAACACGAGAAGCTGTAAGGCGAAATGATTCCCTAAAAATCCTTTTAATTTCCAGTTTGGCAGAATGAAGTGTCAGGTCTCTTCGAAAGTTCTGAAGGATACCCGTTCCCTTTTTTGCCAAAAAGTCTGCCCTCTCATTTCCCCAAAGACCACAGTGGGATGGTACCCATTGAAAGACGATCTTTCCTTTTATCTTTCCCAGGAGTTCTCTACAGTTCTGCACACGTAAACAATTATTCTCATTATAGTTGGACAAAGCCTGAAGGGCAGAAGTAGAATCTGAAAGAATTACAGCTCTTTCAATGGGGAAGGAAGACGAACAGCAAGTTGCTGAAGGGCTATATGTATCGCCTCAACCTCACCATCAAAGTGAGTTGTCAAAGGGCCGGCATGTAAATAGAAGGAGAAGAGGTGACTAAAAACACCAATGCCAGCACCTTGGGCAAAGTCCAAGAGTGAGCCATCTGTGTAAATGTGAAGCCACTCCTCCGGTGGGAAGCGGGTATTGATAGTTTCCAAAGCTATAGCGTGAAGAGCAGTTGGACTTAGATCACGTTTTCTCACATTCAGAACAAGGTCCAATCTGATGTCGAGTATTGCGTAGTCGAGTGGGATAGCAAAAGACAGTAATTCAAAGGGCACATCATTAATGACTTTATATTGAATGTTCTGAAGAACACATTGAATAAAGCCCTTTTGAGTCTTAAGATTACGTCCTCCATCGGAATCATAGTCCCGCCAGAATGAATTATTTGGGAGTCTAATAAGTCTATTGAAGAGAATAGCAGCATTCTTCTCAATTATATTAGTGAATGGCTGAAGGTCGCAAAGTAACTGCACGGCAAGTACTGGAGTAGTTTTAACTCCACCAGTGATCATGCGAAGGGCTTGGTTATGGAAAGTGTCAAGAAGTTTTCTAGCGTTCTCTGAAGCAGAGATTAGCACCTCATTGCAATAATTTAGAACTGTTTGAATATATGTCTTGTAAGTTGTATTTAAGGTATCCCTATTGCATCCCCATTTAACTCCGGTCAATCTTTTAAGAATGGAGAGTCGCTTTCTTGCCTTAGAAACAACAAGCTCAGCATGTTTAGTCCATTTCAATTTGTTATCTAGAGCGCAACCCAAATAAATTGAAACATCACTCTGTTGAACAGGCATACCGTTATAAACCAATTGGGGACTGAATGGTTGTCTATTTAAAGTGAAGAACTGACAAGTAGTTATTTATTCATTAATTAGTTTTTTACTGTGTTTTGTTCCCGAAAATCGACAAAATCAAAAAGAGCATGGTACAAGAATGATGAACTTTCGACCCCGGACCCCCTCTCTTGAAAAATTCCTGTGTGCGCTACTAGTCTATGCGCATTTAACCCCTTAACTGGTTTGCCCATACACATACGGGCAAGCGAAAGCTGGCCACAACTGGTTTGCCCATACACTGTAAGGACACTGATATTTTCTTCTTTCTTAGATTTGCATATATTTTCAATACTTATAGTAAGATTATTAGTACTAGTGTTTTAAGAAATGCATTTTGTCCATGGTACTGAAATACTTCTTATCCGGGATTTAGTTTGTGGTGAAGGCTGGATTTTTCCATTAATGGCAGACATTTAGATTCTTAAAAACATTCGATAAAATATTGGCAAGGCAAAGTGTTTTTTGTTGCTGGGGAAGAAATGAAAATGGAAAAACCGCAGATGGACTTAGAAAATCAGTTCCAATTCACACATATCTGCTTTTATTTTTTCTCCCAATGATCTTCAAAGAAAAAAGAACTTCAGCATTTCCAGACAACAGTGATTTGTTATCTCAATTTCTGAAAAGATATTTAGGAGATCTCGAATGATTCTTTCGCTTTAACCTATATATTTTCTTGCTATTATCCATTGCGGAATATTTGATATCAGTACTTTGGTTTTTTTTTCTATTAAAACTTTCTTATTTGACTTTTTTTCCCTTTTCAGTGAATGCATTTATGGTGATAATACTCATAATTAAAGATTTCCATTTTGATTGTTTGGATTTATTCATTGCTGTGTGTGTACTAGAATGGTTTTTTAAATTTCCTTCGGGCTTTCATGTGAAATTACTTTCATTAGAAACATACATTCTTTAGAGTATGCTCTTCTTTTTATAAAATATTAATGAAGTAATGGAAGAATATTATAAAACTTTTTTACTTTTCTTTTCTAAAATTGTATTTAAGTTACAAGAAATAAAACAATTTGTATTTCAGATTTAATGAAAGTTACAAAAAGGATTAAAATCAAAAACGCGAGCGATAACAATTTTACAAAGAATGTTAGCAATAAAGTATGTTCCACAATTGCGAAATCAATGGCGCTTCGAAAATAAACAATACACATTTATACATTTTTTTCACTTTATGGCAGTAAACTGAATATGGAAAAAACACAAGAGCTGGTATGGTTACATATTTTAAATACGCTATGCATAATTTTCATTTAATAAATCATTCTTTCGATGGTTTTCAAATTTCCTTTATTTCTACTTACTTTATTTATGGTAAAACATTCTAATTTGTGAGATATTCAAGTTAAAAGTTCCTTAAATTATTCCTCAAAAAGTTCAATTTCTTTACATCTTAGAATCTGCATTCATTTGTAACATTCTTTAGGTGCGTTACACACCGGCACGCTTTATACGTCGAATTTAACAGTAAATGAATGAATTTTTTAACATTCTGAAATGTGAAAAGATACTTATAAATTTATTTTAAGAATATTATAAGAAAAAAATTATTTAAATGCGTTATTTTGGCAAAAAAAAAAAAGAGAAAGGACATGATTTCAAAACATTCTCCTTTTGTGTAAAAGGCTTCTATAATAATAATATTTTTCTTATATATACAGAGCCTGAACCAGGAGATTTAAATTATTGCAAATTTGCATTGCAATAATTTCATATTAAATAATTTGATTATTTTGAAATTTGGATTTATATTCACCATATTTACGAGGACGTAAACTCGACGCAGTGCACATTTTCGGACAGAAGAATGCCTCAATTTTTATAAAAATGTGTGACATTGTAACTCATGCATTTGCTTATAATATAGTGTTTTTAAATTTATAAATTTTTTAATAAATAATTCGTTTTTCCCTTTTAACAGTAAGAGTGATAGCTTATTTAGCATTATGGTATAGGGAAAGAAATGTGAAACACTTTTATGAAAGAAAAAAATGTGACAACTCGGAGAAAAATAAATATGATAAAATAAATGATCATCTACAAGATAGTATAACTAGAATATAAAAATAATGTTTGAGTGCTTTTACATCTGAAAAAATATTCCCAATTCTCGGGTCCTATTCTGTAATATTAGCCCAAGACAGCCTTAATACACCAAAATAGAAACATTTTAGCAAAAAAGCACCGGTAATTATTCTAATTTATCATAGCTCTGAAAAAAAATGTGAATTTTTCAAAAATCCTAGTTGAGGCTCTGTAGAGAAGTCTTATCTACATATAAGTAAAATATTATTATAATAGAAGCATTTTCCATAAAAGGAGAATGGTTTCAAAGTATGTCATTATTTCTTCATTTTTGGGCAAAAAATTGCATCTAAGTAATTTTTTACTGTAGTAATATTCTTAGGACAATTCAGGTGACACTAAATATCAAAAGTGCATTTTTATACATTTTCAGAAAAATTTATCATAGTTCTGAAAAAAATGTGATTTTTTTAAAAATCCTGGTTGAGTCTCTGTAGAGAAGTCTCATCTATATAAAGCAAAATATTATTATAATAGAAGCCTTTTCCTTAAAAGGAGAATGTTTTGAAAATATATTATTCTTCCCTCATTTTTAGCCAAAAAATTGCATCTAAGTAATATTTTATTGTAGGAATATTCTTAGGACAATTAAGGTGACACTAAATATAAAAAAATGTGTGCATTTTTATACATTTTCAAAATCATGATTCAGAACGCAGTCAGATACTTAAAAAAATTTTATGATAAAGTAAAATAAATTATTCAAGATCATCGTAGGTGTTTTTTTCAGTATTTTTTGTAAGATGCCATGTGAAAATAAGTAAGCTTCTCATGTGTGATTTGGTAACGTAACAAACCAATAAGAAACCTTTAAGTTAATCAAGTCTCTATCCACCTTATAGCTATGAGTCTCATTACTCACAACGAAAGAGATTCTCTAATATGTTCTTTCAGCCGTTAATAAAGAACGCACGTGACAGCCACACGATTCCGTTCGTTATGGTATTATTTCTTTCCACCTAGGGTTTTGTCCAACAAAAGAACTTTTCATGATTCTTAATGAATTATGGAAAAATAAATCTTGTCTGACCACTGTCCATTGATTACGGCCATTGTTCGGCTTTTAATAAAAGGTATTTCAACGGTTTTCTATCGATCAGAAAATAGAGAGGGTCAAAGTAAGAGCAAAACTTAAACTTTTCTGATAAAAATATTTTCGTCTAATTAGGCAAAGGTAGGGAATATACGATAGGTATGATAAATGGATTTGTAAATTATTAAACCATTATTAGGATCTAGTAATTATTGGTATATATAGCTGATTCTTAGAGTAAAATTTCTGTTATTTCAGTTTAATGAGAAGGATTTAAATATATGAATACACAGATACTCCAAATGATCTGCTACAATTTTTATTATGTTCGTTATAGAAAATAAAGTTGTGAGTTCTATGAATTCATATATATTTTTTTAATTCTATCCACACTGAATTTAAATAATAAAACATAAATTACCTTTTGATATTTTTCTTTTTTTCCTTTTTTGCTATTCATGCAGGGAATATAGAAAAAGTATGAATCCATAAAATCAGTTTTCTTAGAACCAAAATAGTTATGAATGAAACTTAATTTAACGCAAACAAAATGTTGCAATTTTTTAATGCATAATCAGTTAATAAACAGCATCATTTTCAAATTAATGTCTCTCTCACAAAAGCAAATGATGTCGATTAATGACAGATTTTACTTAAAATTCATGTAATATTTTTAGTAAGGTCCTACGAATCTTTTACTAATCATCTTGGGTAAAATCCATTCTTTTTAATTGTGAGTTCAGTTGAAAACCTTTCTCGGTGAAGACGACAAGATTTAGGCAAAAGAGTTTTTTTTATTTAAACGTTGGTATTAGAGTACACGAGTATAGTCGATGGTTGATATTTGACTGTTAAAAATAGATTAATTATGAACAAATTTAAGACCGTAGGTCATATAGTTAAGCAAAATATTTAAAGAGAATTCAAGCGTAGGAGTTAAGAGGAATTGATAACCTTTGAGCAACTTTCTTTATTTATGTATTTAAAAATTATATTTAAGCATTTTATACAATGTTTCTATCCAAGAAAATGATACGAGATGAAATTTTTCACATATTATTCACCCAATTTTAAAATTTTAAATTCCTTGAAGAAAATTTGGAAAATTTTAAAATCCTACTCCTTTTATAAAAATTAATTTTTTGACATGAATTTTTAATAATATTCTTATGGATGTTCTAAACAACTTGAGGGATTGATTTTACAATAACTTTATTCGTTTTTGAGGAAAAAAATAAAATGTTGATATACAGGCTAAAAATCAACGAAAAAGCCAACATGTCTTACATTTTATTTTTTTTTCAAAAAAAGTATTCAGTTTATAGAAAAAAATCCCTAATTTAATTACATGCTTTATTTTTAACACGCAGGAAAAAAGTGGAGGTGATTGGTAAATAATTGTCGAAGGAGTAGCATTTTGGATGCACTAAGGTTTCGAAAAACACAAACTGAGAAAAACCACTTTAAAGTTTATAATTCTGAAAAAATAATTATTAGAAGCTTGATTAAACTTTAAATACCACTTTAAGATATTAGTTATACATTTTTATTTAAAATAATTGTTTTTTCGTATTTTTTCAACCCACACATTTTTATAAATGATCAACTTTTAGAGAGTACTAATTGCACAAGAAAATTCAAGAAAAACGTTAAATTTTTTTTTTCTGTCACGACAGAAATTTTAGCTGTTTTTCTTCTTATAATATTAAAGTATTACATTTGTATGAAAATACATCAGGAATAAGAACTGAAATTATGAAATTATTAATATAAAATGCCTTAATTTAAAAATTTTACATACGCACATTTCACAAAGAAAAAAAATAATTGTATGAATTGCCTCGGAAATATTCTGCTTTATATATTACACATTCCTTTTTTAATTTTATTATTTATCTTTATAAAATAGATTTTTTTTTATCAAAACGCTTTGTTTAGCTTTTTTTTTCTAAAAGGGGGATGTGGCTGAATTGCCTAATTTGTTTTTAAATGACATTTTTTTCAACTTCTAACTTTCCGACATGCACAAGTGGAAATATAATAATGCATCAATCGAAATATAATAATGCAAAGAATAAGATTAAATGAAAATTAAAAAAAAATGATATGTCTGTGATTTTTGGGATTCCAAGTCCTCTTAAGAGCGCTCTAATATTTATTTCAGTACTTTTATTTATATGTTAGTTAAACTAAGTCTATGCTATTGCTCTTCCGGATTTACTATTGAGTGCATTCCCTACCTTTAATTGTGTTGTTTGATTAAGTGAAGTAGTAATAAAACTGTGTATAAAGTGTTTTGGCTCATCTTTGTGCTCGAACTCCAAAACACCAACAACCCCTGGGTTGTTACAAATGGACCAGTCTGTTTCTCCTAACCTGAAATAACAATTTGTTAAGGCTTTGAAGTCCAATTCGTTTTATTTTTTAACTTTTACATTTATATTTATATATGTTTAATGCGAGTTGTTTTTTTTATATACACCCATCGAGTTGGTTTCTTTATGTACTCTAAATAGACATCAGGCCGTGAGACTTCTCGTGAGGTTGTGGAAGAGAAAGAGAGTTAGGAGGCCCTAGACCACCTCCAGGGTGTTCTCCGTCAAAATTGGGTTGGAACCGAGCCAAATCGTACTGCCACCAGCATGGTGCACAAAGCTATGGTTAACTACTGGCACACATCTAGCCCTTTGCCGCGATATATTTCGTGAGCCTCGATATAACACCGTAAGAAGAGTGGCATTAGCAACAACAGCAACACTTAAAATATGGTTGAAAAGTCATTTCCGTAAGTTAAATCAAGTGATAATTAAAAGCCTTTCAAATCTCCATGTTATACGATGTAAAGTTTGCGATTAAAGTTATATATAATTTTTAGTACTCCAATAATAAAAAACAAAAAAAAAATATCTACATTCACGGCCAACCATCAAACATTCTGGAATGGTATAATATATTCCGCTATGTCTAAAATATGGATATGTTTGAAAAGTTTTAAATTTCATAGAATAGAAATAAAAAAAAAGGGTGACAAAATGTTATTCTCTATCAAGATGCTAACGTTTTAGTTCTCAATAAATTGTACCTGTTCATATTTTAAATGTTTGTTTTCTTCAATAGAATATTTTCTTAACGTATGTTTGAAAACACAGTGATAAATTTATCTTCTAACTTCAAATGGATTGAAGTTAAGCTCATTGAAATTAACCAATATATATCAATCCATCAAAATAGTATAGTAATTCATACGAAACCAGAAAATCAAGATAAAATATAATCACTGTTTATGCGTTACATTTGGCCTTTTTAACCTATTTTCTATCCAAAATTTTTTTGTGAAGGTAAATGTGCCTCGCAAAAATTATGCGCTAAAGTTGCCAATCTAGTAACCTTACAATGAGAGGAAACATAATAATAATAGTGGGTTGCCATAAATAATCAAGGCGAGAAAAATAAAAGAATCGTTTGCTTGACATACCAAATATATTGCTTTGGAAAACTTTGCATAAAGCATTTTTCATATTTTTTAAAATCTTTTCATCGAAGGCTGAAGAATTTATAGTTCTTTCCCTGTTCAACCATTTTGAAGTCTGGATTAAAAAAATGAATATAAATTAACTAATGCACAAAAAAAATATTTTTAATGTTAATATAAATGTAAAAATATATTGCTTATTTTTTAAAAAAAATAAAATCTCTATACACTTAAAATCGAAAACTTAATTCCATAAAAATGTGCAATTTTCGAAGAGTAATTTTCATTCAACTCACCAGCCCAAGTGTTTTTATCTGATATGAAAAACTAGCAATATTTACCTAAGTAAGTAATTAATGGCAAATTTAATGTTAAAAGGATCAATTTCACTTGTTATTCTTGTACTGAAGTTGTATTTATTTACAAAATTCCTTACTTTATTTCTAAAAATTGTCGTTGATATAAATATATATATATATATATATATATATATATATATATATATATATATATATATATATATATATATTAAAATATTCATTCTTTTTTTATGAAATAATTTTAAATGCATTGGAGAAAAATATGTGTAGTTTTATTATTTATTTTATCTAAACTTTTATTGCATTTCCATTTATTATTTCTCAAGTTAGGTTGAAAAAAATTATCGGAAACGCATTTTATTTCGCTCTGTGAAGAAATAATTTACATAAACAATTTCCAAAATGACCTGATGTTCCAGAATTCCAAGAAATGCTATATTTAAAATCATTTAGGAAATAAAAGTATACGTTTTTTCCCCATTTTGGAAAAACATTTTTGTTTTGTTTTTCTACTTTCACTGAAAAGGATAACTATTTATATTCTCACATTCTTTTATTGTTTTAGCGTGCAAATACATCTCCTAATGCATAAATCCTTATGATAAAGAATTCTAAGAAGAAGATGTATAATTATTCTCTCACCAGCATCATTACCTTAAAAAACATTTTGCATTTAGTGTTTTCATTTCTTTCGCGTTTTTTTATAAATACATACAATATAATTAGCACTTTTTTATTTTAAATTAAATACATGTTTTCCTGTCATCAAAACACTGAATACACCTACAGAATTTATTTATATATGTATACATATACTTTTTAAAATAAATATTAGTGCCACAAAAATATGTAATGTCATGTTTTGTTTGGGTTTGCTATTTATTTTTGAAAACTTTCCAAGGACAAAATATTTTAAAACGGAATATAGAAATTTAACCTATCAAAATATATCAGAATTAGAACTAAATTAAAATGTTAGTATAATATTCTCACTGGATATAAGAAAATTCAGAATTTGACACCTGTTTTTAGCGACTTCCGATACTTATCGACATAAGCATCGATCTGTACATGTTATATTTTACAGCATACAAACAGAAATTTAGCAAAGTAAATAATTATGTCTTGAAACATAATTAATCTAAGAAAAGTATATCACGTAAAAACATAGGGGGTCTTTAGAGAAGCCAGATTTCAATTCCCCGATTCCACAGAAGCTATACAATTAACGAGTTTGAGATAATAACTGTTCAGCTACAGCGGCATTAACAAGACAAGCAATTGTTGCTAATGCTATAAATTTACTTTTCAATCAAAACTGCTACTAAGCTATAAATAGCAAAGGTTGAAATACACAATGTATAAATTAGTACTGATATAATTACCTTAACTTCTTAATATTTTCTCATGTGTTTTGTATTTTTTTTGTATCATCCAGGTACGTAAAGCTGCAAATATTTTTGCAGTGATTTCAGGATATTGTTACATTGCAATACTCTGGTTCCTGAATTTGAAACCGATATCTTAGTTTTAAATTATAATTATAAGTGAATGACTACTTGACAGTTTAATTTGTACAGTGTTCTCTCGTATTTGCCCCTGCTGTCATCATATGTACATGAGTGTGGACTTAACGTGGAGCACATTTTCGGGCAAAAAAAATGTCTCAATTTTTATAAAAACTCGTGGCATTGTAACTCATGTATTTGCTTATAACATAGTGTTTTTAAAATTTCAAAATATTTAACAAATTATCAGTTTTCCTTTTAACATGTAAACGGATATCTCGTTCAGCATTACGGTGTACGAGAAAAAAGGGAAACACATTTTATAAAAGAAAACTTGGTCAACTCGGATGAAAATGAGTAGTATGATAAAATAAGTAATTCTTTACAGGATAGTGGATCCAGAATATAGTATTGTTACGAATTTTGTGTAAATAGTGTAAATAATTTGTATTTGGGTGTTTAATGGATTTACATTACTCTATTATATTTATTTCATGTTAAAATTGTACTATTCACAAGCAATGCTGCCACTTACGTTATAATGGCGATTCAATGAGAACTTGGCGAAATCTTGGCTGTAGAACCAAATTGGCATCATTTTTGGCGACCAAGTTGGTGGCCAATTTGTTGACATTGGCGACCATTTTGGCGTCATTGACGACCATGTTGGCGAGTTCGGAACCCTCTGGAATCTTCTAGAAAGTAGTAGATCTCTCCACTAGTGTCACGTTCAATGACACGAGCGGTTATATTTCTGGAAGTTTCTGTCGCGCCTATAAATGAAGATGCTCGACGGTATGGCGAAGAGTCTGATTTTAAGCAGCGAGTAGTGAGTGAACATTGTTTTGAATAGCGATTAGCTCGGCTGTGCTTGTGAATAATCTTTACTTACGTGTATTTTTAAACACTGATTATTGTGTTTGATTGCTGTCGAAGGTGTTAAGACCTACGGATATTTACCCTGTGAATATTAACGCTGAATCCTCTATTGAAAGGATTGGATTTTGGATAAAAAATTCGCATCGCTCTTAAAGAACTGTTTATTTTCTTTGTGATTGTTTTGCATAAAATCCTCGAATCCGGATCTACGTAACAATATTAATTGTTGAGTACTTTTATATATGAAGAAATATTCCGAATTTGGGTCCTATTCTTTAACATTATCCGAAGACAAACTTAACCTCTGCAGTTTCTTTGTGACATTGACTAAATTGAAAAATTTACTTTGTTAGAGAACCTTATATGTACAAACAAGCTCAGTGCCACTTAAAGAGATCTAAAGAGAGAAACTGAAGGGATAGGGAATCAAAAAGTATTCAATAAAGTGCTAAAGTGTACGAGTTTGATAAGCATCTGTAATCTTCGATAAGACGTAGCCTTAAGAAATAAGACCAGTGGATTCGTCTTTAAGATTTCTGAGGTGAATTAGGAGGCTTCTCAATGTAGTCTTACAAAGATAATTGAAAATTTGATAGTTATGAGTCTGATTGCTGTATGATATTTCTTTTAACACGCACTTATACCTACATATCTCTTAATTTGAAAATAAAGAAAATTTACCAACCACTGCTAACCAAAGAATGCTAACAACACCAGTACTAACCACAGTTTCCCGCCAATGAAAACTTCAATTCGACCCGTGTGGGATAATCAAAAAACGTGCAAATAAATTTATCTACAAATATAAGGGACGATGTATATATGTGTGTGTAAGGCAGGGGTCGGCAACCTATGGCACGCGGGACAATTCTCAGTGTCACTTTGCACCACTCTACAAATGTGTCAGTTTTTAAGTGGATGGAAGTTGATAAACTGGTAATGGACCTTAATTGACAAATATCTTCAGAATTTCAGAGTAACAAAAAAGGATAAAAGAAACCCGAAACATAACTACAAAGATAAATTTACTACTATTTTATAAATTATTTAATCTGATTGCTGGTGAGATTTAATTGTTTAAAGAAAGAAAATTGCATGCACTCTGCTTTCCTCTTTTGGTTTTATATAAATCCAAGTAAAAAAAATTCTTCAAAAGAAAAATATTTTGAGTCCATAAAGAAATTGTTTAACAACTGAATGCTCAGAATCCTGTCAAATAAAGAGTCACATATTATACCCCTGATTTTATGATATTAAAATAGAGCGGTGCAGGCAGTAGATTCGCATTAATTTATTTTTTATTTATCTTCTTATTTTACTATAATTGAGGGAATACTTCTGTTTTATGTTGTTCATTTCTTATTTTAAAACATATATCGTCGGTCTAATTATCAGACTGCGTAACTCCATCTGGGATGCTAATTTGATACAGTAGGGCTAGGCGCCAAGTTGTTGTTTATGTTCGCCAAGATAGGCGATTATATTACAATATGGTTTATTTTGATATTTTTATCGTGCGAAAATGTGGTTGCTATGGGGATAACGTATATTTGTGTTAGTTTTTTGTTTTTGTGTTTTTTCCGCGGGATCTCTGCTCTGCAAAAGTAACACATTGTTACAAATTTTGTATAATGAACTCTTAAAATAGTGTAAATAATTTATATCTGGAAGTGTAGTACATTAATATTACTTTCTGTTGTATTTATGTTATGTTAAAATCCTGTCGCCACCTTCTCCCTTCGAAATCCAGTTTCATTATGAAATAAAAAAGTAGTGATTACACTGATCGAGGAATAAATTAAAAGCGGATCGCGCACTGAGGCATGACGTAGACAAAACAAAAGGATTAAGGAATCGCGCAAAAAAGCGCTTAGCGCGTTGCACTCCTATATCAAATCAGTAACAAGGATGGAGTTACGCAGTCTTATAATTAGGTCAACGATATATAAGTATGTTTAAAAGTACTCTTTCTTAATGCATATATACAATTTTATTATTTATTTTTATTTTTTATTGACGAAATAAATATATTTTATAATGTTTATTTTTATATTAAGCAATTATCTTTAAACGATGCAAAATTAATATTTAAAAAAATTGCAAATCTACATAATTGACCTCTTTTCTCTAACTCAGCATTCTATGTTACTGGAATAGAAATGTTTCAAATAGGCCCTAAAGAGTGGCATGATGAATCATATTGGTAGATTGGTTTGGCACACCAGAGATAAGGGATCTTTAACCCCTGGTCTAAGGTAAATAATATAATACTTTATAAAGGGTGTTTTTTTAGAGGTATAGAAATTTAAATTGCAATAAAACAACGATGTATTATTCGATTGACATGATTTTTTTTATTCGAAAGATAATCTTGTGTCATTACATTTTAAATATGATTTATAGCATATGACTGCCATATGGCTCGGATGTAGTCCAATCTGGACGTCCAATTTTCGATGACTTTTTCCAACATTTGTGGCCGCATATCGGCAATAACACGGCGAATGTTGTCTTCCAAATGGTCAAGCGTTTGTGGCTTATCCGCATAGACCAATGACTTTACATAGCCCCACAGAAAATAGTCTAGCGCTGTTAAATCACAAGATCTTGGAGGCCAATTCACAGGTCCAAAACGTGAATTTAGGCGGTCACCAAACGTGTCTTTCAATAAATCGATTGTGGCACGAGCTGTGTGACATGTTGCGCCGTCTTGTTGGAACCACAGCTCCTGGACATCATGTATGTTCAATTCAGGAATGAAAAAGTAGTAATCATGGCTCTATACCGATCACCATTGACTGTAACGTTGTGGCCTTCATCGTTTCTGAAGAAGGATTCCACCAGCCCATAAAGCGCACCAAACAGTCAGTTTTTCTGGATGTAACGGTGTTTTGACATACACTTGTGGATTAGCTTCACTCCAAATGTGGCAGTTTTGTTTGTTGACGTAGCCATTCAACCAGAAGTGGGCTTGATCGCTAAACAAAAATTCACTTATGAAAATCTGGAACAACGGCAATCTCTTTTTGGGCCCATTCGACGAATCTTCGCCTTGCTTGATCATATATAAAATGTATTGCCACAAGATTATCTTTCGAATAAAAAAAATTCATGTCAATCGAATAATACATCGTTGTTTTATTGCAATTTAAAGTTCTATACCTCTAAAAAACACCCTTTAAAACACACAGCTAGTCTGAACATTATAAATCTATAATAAGATTTAATGACTCTCCCATTTTGCGAAAGATGCCGCGAATTTTCTTATTTTCTTTTAATGAGACTAAGTTTGCAATTGTTTGAAAAGTTCAGTAATTAGACTAGCATCTTGCATGTGATTGTAAAATGTCAGGATATCAAATAAAACCAAACTTACGCATGCGAAGGAACTAGAAACTTAATGGAATAACAATGATAGAGCTGAGAATTAACAAGAATCAATGAATATTTAAAAGCAGGGAATACTAATGAGTATATGATATGCATGTGTATATGAATACTGATGAGTATGATAGGTATTGTGGAAGTAGTAATTAGTATAAAGAGAGTATGAGAAGAATTTGAGATGCAAAATGAATCAAAATAATCGGTTAATTATAACGCAGAACAAATAATACGAGTTTTTATTTATTCTGCATTGATTAATTTGAGTTTGCGTAAAATTATTTTTTTAAAACATAAGATGATGTGGATTGGAGAATGAATTGAAATTCGCAGAACTTATTATTTGCTAGTTGATTTCAATACAAGTATATGGAAAATATTTGTATTAATATGGTATTGATACCGGGTTGGAAATTACTTAGCTTGTGGCAAGTTATAAAAATTGATCTTGTTTTGTATTTTTCATTAAATCTAAACTAGACCGGTAGATATGAAAGAAAGCCTCGAAGTATCGGCTCCTAGATAACAAAGATAACACCTGATTTTTGTATATAAAAACAAAATTCAATTGAGTGAATGTATAATATAATGGGGTAGTATCACTTATTATTCCAAACAAATTTTGGACGAATTCAGACATGAATCTTTAAAGTCATTTAAATTCCATTTATCATAAAAAAACTTAGTAACTTAACAATGAAATATAGCTCTCTATTTACATTGCAGATTTTTCTAAATAAATTAAACTAAGCCATTCTGGATTTGCTTTTAGACTTAAGAGAAAGCGAAGGTTTGAACCACACACACTCTTAAATGAGGAAAATGACGCTTAAACTGTTTCTATTCATTTTATTAACTTCCGTTTATACAATGTAAAGCATAAGGTTATAGAGCTTAATTTCATTTAGCATGCAAAAGCTACCTATTGTTTCCTTTTGCAGGTTTTAAGTTAATCTGAACAGGGACTCAATTTGAACATCATTGAACACGCGACTTGATATTTTTACTTACATGTACTACTATTTTAAATAATGATGGATAGATATTTATTTAATACTAGCACGAGGGGGGAATTGAAAAATTAAACAATACAGATTGAAGGATGCCCTAATTTTTAATGCCCTAATTTTACGTGAATTGCAGATTAAACAAAAAAGGCTTTTTGCATATCTCAGCTGAATAAAAAAAACCTGTTTGTTAAATTGTAAGTCTGTAGAGTAATAGTTGATAGAAAGTTTTTTTTTATTTTAATCTTCCTTAACCCTCTTGTGGGTCTTTTTTTGAAAACATCTTCCTAAGATGATCTCTACTCAGCGAAAGTAACACATTATTACAAATTTTATGTAATGAACGCTTAAAATAGTGTAAAATAATTTATATCTGGAAGTGTAATACGTTAATATATTACTTTCCGTTCGGCGTAATTCATCGTAGGCACTTTTTCTACACTTCCAAAAAATACAGTACGGTAATTATTATTAATTTTATACTTAAAAATGTAGCACCTACGTACTGAATTAAATTATCGCGTGATAATTAACTATTAACAACAAACAATTTATGCAAATTTGTCCAAATGATGTAGTGTGAAAGACAAAGTTTATCTACTTTAAATACCAAAAGCGATAAAAGTAAGTTTCATTCAGAAATAAAAAAATAGTGATTACACTGATCAAAGCAATAATTTAGAACCGATCGCACACTGTCGCCTGACGTAGACAAAACAAAAGGGAAAGTTTTGTTTCACGCATAAAAGATATATATGCTGTCGCGGGCTTTTTTGCAGATAGCAGAATTTTTTCCAACTTACTTGACAATTATCTTTATATTTTGGACAATTCATACAATATCTTTAAATAGCCTATGTGTTATTATCATGTATATAAGCTATATTATTGTAAAGTTCCATTAAAATTCATTCAGTTCTTTTTTCGTGAAAGAGGAACAAACATCCATGCAAACGTTCGCGTTTATAATATTAGTAAGGATAATATTACATCCTCATAAATTCATTATTTTCCTACATATATAGAACTTAAACATCTCAGTTATCTCTCACAATTCGCAAATATTTTAATTTGGACCTGAAGATTGTACATCTATCTGGATGACATCCCAGATTCCACATGTATGTGGAACCCCATTTCACACAGTTCATGTAATGAATCCCCAAACACGAACGACATTCTTCTAGCTAGAAGAGCACCCTGCGAACAAGCATACATCGTATTTTGTTAAAAGCATATACCAATGCTAATAGACTCAATTAAGAGAGGTCACATGATAAAGACAAATACGTGTTATCCATTAAATTTAAGGGAACCAGGACATGCTCGAAAGAGTAAAATGCCAAAATTAAAACCCTTTGTTTATGAGACATATATCATTTGCAATTTCTAATAGAGCTTGGATTTTTTACGTTCTTAATAAAGATAACTTAATTATTTTGTAGAACTACAAAAATAACTTTTTACTCCAAAAGGTTTTTTTTACTACTTAATTAAAGTAATACATAATTTTTGAGAACTCGTAATATATACTTGTGTTTAGGTACCATTTTTTAAAAAAGTATACTTTTTTTATGCAAAATATTTTTACACATATATAAAACAATACATAAAATACAGTGAACCAATTTTTTTAGTAAAATGTTAGTATAGTTTCTTTAAAAAAATTATGAAACTTTGAAATTTGAAATTTTTTCATTTTTCTGCTTTTTTTATGCATAAAACTATTTTTAAAAAATTAGGCACTATCTTAATAGAAAAAAATAGGTTGACTATATGCATAGGCATCTTGTATAGAAGTATAAAAAATCTGGAATCATATAGAGCAATAGTTTTTTTTAAAAAAATGCACCTAAATGCAAGAAGATATGCTTTTGAGAAAAAGGGAAAAAAACTAAAAAAACAATATTTTCACATATTATACACTTGATTAGTATTTGCTTGCCTATTTTTATATGACTAATAATAATTCTTAATCATTTTCTAGAGTTACAAAAGTAATTTTAAATTCATATGTCTTTTTTCCCTTTGTTTTAGTTAACATGAGCATAATCTTCGAGATCTTGCAATACATATTTTCATGTATTTCTTACATAAATATTCTTTGAATATACAAAAAAATTTACACATATATATAGAGCAACATATCAAACATAATGGACCAGTTTTTTAACGAATTAATTGCGTAATTTCTTTAAAATAATCATAAAACCTTAAAATTATGAAAATCTTAATTTTTTTTTGCACGTATAAATTTATTTTTTAAAATTTAGACATTACATACTAAAAGATATTTTGTTCACTATACAGAACGTTTATACAGATCAAACACAGGGGAAACTACATATTTAAAGTTCAAAAAGGTGCGTCAAAAAGGGCGTGGTCATTTGTTTACATTTTTATTTTTCATATTTTAGGGCGATTTTATCAATAAACATATAAGTATTATAAATTTTTAGATTCAGAAAAATAAGCACTATTTTTTAGAACTAAAATTGAAAAACCGATTTTTTCGAAGTATACGATGTCCCTGTTCTCTTAAAACAGACATTAAACTAATTGTATTCTTTGTATTTATAAAGCGTAAATAAAATTTTAGGTAAAGATGCTCCAATGTTATGAGAAAAAAAATTCTCCAGACAGATTCTAAAATAAAAAAAAATACTTTATGCATGTACTTTTAAATAAAATGTACTTGATATACCACGCGTTATTATTGTTGACAAATATAAACATTTTTAAAGAAAGTTTCTGCAAAAAGCAAAAGTTGTCAACACAACGAAACACATGGACTGATTAGCAAGAAACACATGATTGCTTTCATCGGGCGACTATGACGTAACAAGAGTTTTAGAACTGATTGGATAACACACGGGGTTGTCATTATCAAGTGACTATGACGTCACATGGATTTAGTCCAATCGGACATAACATTACAGGTAATAGCTTTCGCTATATTTTTGATTCAGTGTGGGAACCTTGGTAATATATGTGTCATGTTACATACGGTTGTAACAGTTACCTGTTATAAAAGCTAACTCAGGTGCTATTTGGTGTATAGTCATGGGTTTCAGATATTTTTTCTGATTAAATTTTTGCTCATTTCTACTTTTTTTTAATTTCGAACGCTTAAGAAATTTTCTACTTTTATTACGAAATTTGATGTCTTTTTCAAAAAATTTATTAATTCTCATAGTGAAATATAAGCTTTTAAAAACACTTATCTTAACAATTATAGTTTCTAAATATCTTTATTCTATGCATTTTTATTTATTTCAAAAAAAAGTTTGTAAAATAATGCATGACAAACCAAATCATCACATCTTTCAATTTAGCTATTTTTTGCAACATTTTGCATTGAATGGAGTTCCTAATCTAGAAACATGACCTAAATTTCTTGAATCAGTCCCTTATCCTCTGTATCCTACAAAAGTATACATTTGTAAGCAATTTATTTAAATTGTCCTACATTTTATAGTTAAGAAATATAGATAACAAATGAACATAGAGATTATAAATATAAAAACAAAAGATAAGGATGATATGGTTAACTTCACCACATTTTTTAACTACATTTTTATTTATTTGTAACTTTTAGCTTCTTTAATATATATAAACCTATTAATTTGTACTTTGAAAACACGAATTAGATGGAAAAAGATAAGCTGAATAAGAAAGGAAAAAAAAGAACGTTGAAAATGGAGCGTGCTGTGATGTACTCAAAGAGAAACTGAAAAAAAAGCATACATAGAAAGTCAGAAGAGAAAATGGCAGGTAAAAAGATTTAATTATACATCTTTTTTCATTAACAGCAAAAATCATTTCTTTTACAAGCATTAATCTTTGATCCTATTCTTCAATAAGTTAATACAATGGGATCATACAAGTTGGGGGCTTTTATTTTCCACACGTAACATTAGAAAGTATGTAAAAAAAATAAAAATAACTTCAGTTTAGCTTTCTAATAAAAGGAAGTTTTTAAAAAATGATAAAGCATTATAACAAAATTGAATACTTATATTCAATTACTTTGTTTCTAATTGGCTCGATGATGTTAAAAGATCGGTAGTATTGTATTTCTACATATAAAATTATTTAAAAACATCACAGGTGAATTTAAATATTGTATGCTCTTTTTGTTAAATGAATCTGCTAAAAAAAAGTCATATTTAAAAACCAGGTCACATAGCGTTTTTATGACACTTTTGTGTGATCATGGTTATATGAAAGGTAAAAAAACGGAAGATAAAAGGGAAGTTTTGTACGAAATTTGGAAATTTTAGCTGACTTCTACATTCTATTTTTACGTTTCGGAATATTTAATGTTGGCGAAGTGCCATGAGATATCCGCAGTTCAAATTTGTATGGAAAATGTTCAAACATCATGGGATTTTTTTGAAGAAATAAATATGATGGAGAAATTATTATGCATCGATTGCAACAGTTAGTGTTGCAACAGTGCAACATCGATTGCAACATCGATTGCAACAACATTGATTGCAACAACATCGATTGCAACTGTGCTTCTTAAAGTAACTTTCCAACTTTAGGTGTAAAAAAACTCTATTATAGATCTTTAAAAAATTCTTGAAACTTTTGTTTATCATGAACCATTTCATCAGTATTCTTTCTTTTTAATAAAGGATCTGATTTTAGAGCTGAGGCAGCTATAGCCAACTGGTCGGGATCTCGAATGCTTAGCCGGCATCGGTTTTGTTGAGCAATGGGTTCGAGTCTTACTAGCATTAAATACTCGCAATGTAATGAAATAAATTAAATCTATTGAAGCTCAAAATATTCACATTGGAATAGTGTAAAAGTTTGTTAAATGTCTCGTGCCACAGCAGTTGTGATCTCTTCGCGTGATCTTGATCTTGGAGCTTCAGAATGAAACACCAACAATCATTATGGTTTTAAAGCAGCATTAACAGTGCCATATTGAAATAAAGTTTAGGAGTATTATTATTATTTTAAATAAGAAATCAATTTAAAAATATATCTAAAAGAAATATCTTATTTTACAAGCTTTTATTTAACTTGCAATGTAAAATGTTCGGGTGGAATCTTGCAACTCAATTTTGAAGCTGAGGTTTTCAACCGATTGAGCTGAAATTTTGTACACACGTTTAGTTTGGATGACAATGCATGTTTTAAACATTTATATTCCGATATCGCAATTAGTTAAAAAGATATTAATTAAAAACCTTTTACCCCTGTTAGCTTTTTATTCTGCCGAACAGCTTATCGGATTGGGCTTAAAGAAGTTTCGAATTTTCGAACCTTTTTAAAAAACTATCTTATTCTTTCTCACAAATGGAGACAAAAAATAATTACATAATTGGAAAGATTATTTATTTTGCCACGATTCGGCATAATTTCTTTTAAAAAATAATCATATTTTCTATTTTTTACGATTTCTTCTAAAATGAGACAAAATCGTTGCGTTTTCATGAGAGAATTTCTAAATCATTCCGTATGATTTTTTTTCGTGTTAATAAGTCGATATTCTGTACTAAGAATGTTAAGACTTTTCTCTTTAAAAAATAAAATACCGAAAACTTATTTTTTCACGTTTTTCTCAAAAAATACTCAAATTTTTAATAGAACACTTAAAAACTGCTTCACTTTTAGTGACAATCGCACGAAACATTTTTAACGTTTGTAGAATAGTATTATCAAAAAAAATTGGTCTAAAATTACGGATTTAAAAAAAATATTTTCGATTATCGTTTTTTATATAGTATTATAGTAAAAGCAAAAGGAAAAAAATATATATATTTAATTAATTTTGCTGTGTACAATGTTGTTTTGGTCTTACAGCGATTATACCCCCACCATCGCGCTTTATCCTCTTGTTGTGGCCCGAGTGAAATATCTATCATATGATGTGGCCTGGCGGGAAAAAAGATTGAACAGGCTAGCTCAGAGGTACTCAAAATTAACCTGCAAACGATCTTGTGACAATGATGCTTTGAGTGAGATGAACAGACTAAGAAACCTGTCAGCGATAACTAAAAAGTAAAAAATAAATTAAAAATAATTTTTTTAAAAAAAACCAACCTTTATTTTAATGCTCTAAAAAGTAATAAAATAAACTTTTCTTTTAAATTTTTTTTTTTGCTATTAACTTATAACGTCATTAAACAATTTATGATATAAAAGTTTGTCGCGAGATTTACCTGTGTAGATAAACAAACAAATTAAATAGCTTGATCTGATTGATTTTAAAATTTTCAAACTCTGTAAATACAAGTACTTCAATCTCGCGACAAGCACATATGTCATAAATTGTGCAATGACGTTATAAGCTGATAGAAAAAATGTTTCAAAAGAAAAGTTTATTTTATTCATTTTAGAGCACTTAAATAAAAGCTTGTTTTTTTTAAAAAAAATTTTACTTTTAATTTATTACAGCATAAAATAAACAATTTGTGAAAATAGAGTATATACATACACACACACACACACACACACACACACACATATATATATATATATATATACGCACAGCTGGACAATTGCTAAGGACGGATAACACTATCATCCATAGCAACCACAAAATGAAAGGAAGCAAAATGTGGAAAATTAGAATAAGTGCGGGATATTAGTAAGAAGAAGCATGAGTATGCAAATTTTTTTTCCACGTCTGTTCATCACGTGATAGCGTTCATAAGAGCTTTAAAGGTTATGACGCGTGTGGACAGTTGTTGTTTCAAGTCAAACTTTTACAGCAAAGATTTAATAGACGAACTTAAAATTTTTGGCATGTCTTCCCGACATCACATAGATGATTTTATGCGTGGCCGAATTATTGGAAAGATCGAAGAAGGGCGAAAAATAACAGTTGTTGCCAGGGGGTTCGACATCGCTCACAGCGTTGTTTCACGGCTGTGGAAGTCATTTAAAACTACTGGAATGTGTAGTAGACGGCACGGGGGAGGTCGTGTTAGAAGTACGACGCCTGCAGAAGACAGATATATCGTCCTATCAGCAAAAGGAACAGGCGCACCACAGCTCAGCAGGTGGCAAATCAGTTTCTTGCTGCCTCAGGAAAGCAGATCTCCCGAAAATCTGTTGCCAGACGTTTGAGGGGAGGAGGACTATACGCACGCAGACCTGTTGTGTGTGTCCCATTGACCAGACAGCCCCGTACTGCCCGTTTGCAATGGTGTCGTGAGCATCACAATTGGACTGAACAGGACTGGACATGCGTACTATTCTTAGAGGAGAGTAGGTTCAGTCTGTTATCGGATTGTAGACGCCAACTGATCTGGCGCGAGAGTGATACTGCTTATCGTCCAGAAAATATCCAGGAAAAGGACCGATATCCGACATGCAGTATCATGGTGTGGGCCGGCATCATGATCAATGGCCGCACGCGCCTACATGTGGTTGCGAATGGGACTATGACGGGCCAACGATACATTGATGAAGTTCTACTTCCTCATGTTCGTCTTTTCCGTGGTGCTGTCGGTGATAAATTTGTTTTTATGGACGACAACGCAACATGTCATCGAACACTCACTGTTCAGGATTGTCTAGACAGCGAGGGTATTCAACGTCTCGTATGGCCAGCGCGTTCTCCAGATCTAAACCCCATTGAAAATGTGCGGGATGCTTTGGGGAGGCATGTTGCTGGTCGAAACTATCCTCCGACAAACAAGAACACCCTCATCCGTGCACTCACAGAGGAATGGGATAAATTGCCTCAACAGCTGCTGGATAATGTTGTGCAAAGTATGGTACTACGTGTGGAAACATCACACTCCACGGTGGACATATCCCGTACTGATACCTTTCTTTAAGGTGCCTGCTGACTCTTAGATGCATTGTTCCATTTCTCCGTACACAGATCAAATGAACATTTTTTTTCTTTCAGATGTTTCACATCTTTTGTACTTTCCAGAACAATAAATATTCTTTTTTCTAATGTCTGAACAGTGTGGCGACTATATTTTATCCTACTAGGTCTCATGTCTCGCTTAATGTTATGCTACATAGCAATTTGTGATCCGTCCTTAGCAATTGTCCAGCAGTGTATATATATACGAGACTTGACACAATAAAACTAGTCTAAGTGTGTATCTTGAAATAAGGGTGTTGTTTTGGAGACGTTATCCCACACACCTTCTCAATCCATGTAGCCAGTTTCGATTTAGCCGATTATGCCAGTTAAGAGTACTGCGTCATTGTGTGAACACGTACAACTGCATTCCGATATACTGTCTAATGTAAAAACTGGGCAATGAATCAATATCAAGTTTCTTGTGAAACTTAAGAAATCAGCTACGGAAACATTTCAAATGTTAACTGGAGCTTATGGAGACAAAGCGTTGTCTCTTGCATGTGTTTTCGAATAGCATAAGCGGTTATTAGGGGAAAATGATAATGTGGAAGATGATGAATATGCTGGGTGCCCAAGGGGAGCGATTACAGACCAAAGCATTGTTAAAGTTCGTGATCTGGGGTGACCGAAGATTAAGGGTTTGGGCTGTGACGGAGTTGGTTAACTTGAATAGGGAGGCTGTTCGACATATTTTAATTGAAGAATGACACATTAGGAAGGTTTACAGGAAGGTCGTTCCAATAGTTATGTCCGGTGACCAAACACAGTTCCGTAAATATGTATGAGTAAACATGTTAAAACACATTGCAGACGAGCCAAATTTGTTAGAACCTGTTGTAACTTGTCATGAGACATGAACTTTTACCAATGACCCAGACAGTAAGTGTCAGTAGATGCAGTGAAAGTCTCCAGGATCCTATAATCCCAAAAAAAACACGCATGTCAGGATCAAAATTTAATTAAATGTTAATATTCTTTTTCGGCTTTAATGGAAGTGTGATGATTAAGTGGCTTCCCGGCGGTCAGGCTGTAAATCAACACTACTACATTAAAGTACTGAAAATACTTCGTGAAACGATCAGGAAAAAAGCCACAGTTGTAGAGTGATGGTTGTGTTGCACCAAGAAAATGCACCTGCTCACACTGCCTTATGTGCCAGGTTGTTTCTAACCAGAAAAAAATTACTGCGAGGAGGCATACTATTTATTCGCCTAATTTGGCTCTATATGACTTTTTTCAACTTCCTACAGTTATATCTTGCTTAATTAATACATTTTACCTTAGTTGAAGAGGCTCAGACAAAAACGTAAAATATCATAAAAAGCCTTTCAAAACCTTTTTCCATAACTGTTACTAGCAACTGCTTGGCATTACCGAATACAGAAGTATGTGAATGCTGAAGAGAGCTATTTTAAAGTGATAAAGTCACATAAAACTTATTCCGTAAGTGCAATTATTTATTGGAACAGTCTCGTTTCTTTTGTGTCACACGTCGTATATGTAGTAGATTCGAGGGGAAGTCTTTGTTTACTTATCATTAATTTCCATTCGTAGGTTGTAAATATAACTGCTGTTAGAATGATAAGGAATAGTTTAGTATAAGGACACATCTTCTTAAGGTATCCGACTACGTTTGGAACCGTGACATTTCAATTCGCATAAATGGATAATTTTCATGATACTTAGTGTCACTCAGATTATAATACATGCATAAAATTGTTTTAAGGAAATTTTCACAAAAAGAATTTATTTAAATATAATATTTTGGCAAAAATTTAACTTAGAATAATTTTTTTCCAAATGTTCTCCTCCTGTGAAAAATGGTTCTGTTGTAATAATATTTTGCCTGTATATAGCTCAAACCACTCTATAGAGGCTCAACTAGAATTTTTGAAAAATTCACATTATTTTCAGAGTTACCACCAATTGAAATAATTATTGGCGTTTTTTTATCAAAGTTCTCCCCTCTGCTGTCGTAAAATATAAATATATAAACCCACTTATAAGTTATATATTTCAAAAATTCTAGTTGAGCCTCTGTAAAGAGGTCTGAGCTATATACAGGCAAAATATTATTCTAATAGAAGCATTTTTCACAAAAGGAGAACATTTGGAAAAAAGATTATTCCAAGTTAATTTTTTGACAAAATATTGTATTTAAATAAATTTTTTTTGTCAAAATGTCCTTAAAAGAATTTTATGCATATATTCTAATCTAAGTAACACTAAATATCATGAAAATTATCAATTTATGCACTTTTGCAAAATCTCGGTTCCGAACGGTAGTCGGATACCTTAAGTAGCATTCAACACTTATTTACGATCAAACACGTAAAAAAAACTAGACAACACTTAGCGTACTTACATAGTAAAGCAAACAGCTGAGGGGCTGAAACGGGGGGGGGTATTCAAAACGGCACCTGGAAGCTTAAAATCTTACATGACTTCGTAGAACGTCTTTTTCGACGTAGTCCTCAAGATTGGAACTAACTGTGTTACAGTTACTTCCTTATGGTGGTTAGCAAACAACTAAATATTTACGCGAAACCATGAAGGTTTCAGCATCATTACAAATTAAAAAGCTTTTAAGATGAAATATCAAGAATTATTACGTATATATGAAGTATCCACCCACACCAGTTGGAGCGAGAGTGACTATTAACTGGAACCACCAACATTCAATATAATTGTGATCCAGACAGACATGGTAAAACTGAGCGCAAAACAATATGGACGGAGAAAGGACGTTTTTTCGAAAATAGTTCACCAGCTGATATCAAGGGCAGCCAATACCTTCTTTTCATTCATTCTAAATTAGGATTTGTATTGCGTGCCGTCTTTTTTTTAATTTATGAAATGTTTAAAAATACGAAATGCTTTTCTGGTCTTCTTCATTTCCTATCCGAGGTGACGTATGGAACCCTCATTTCACATATAATAATAACAATAATAATTTATACATTTGCACTTGAAGTATACAAAGAGCACAAATAATTGAACTAAGTATTCCCAAAATTATATATATATATATATACATAAATTCAACTTAAACGTAAATTGATAATGTGACGTCCTCCTTTCGAAACGAGTTTCACTCTTTCAGGACAATACTAGACTGAGTTTTGGGTGCACGTGCCGCTGGGGTTCATTATCGCTTATTTAGCGACTGGACTTGGTGCCAGTTAGACTAGGCAAACAATTGTCTGACAATTCTACTGTGGATGAGATCGCTTCCGAGGCAGCTGACTGTCGCCTTACATACACAATGGCGAATTGTCCTCAAAGGCGGTAAAACGACGACAGTGGGCCGAAGGGGTTCGGCCGTCGGAGCATGTGTCGGACACCTGCTGGTTTGTGAAGAAACCGGGTGAGTGGACGATTGACGGATTATGGACCAATGGGCTCTAATGAGTTGAGGTTCAAGGATCGACTCATATGGGTCCTCCAATGAGAAAACGTGAGGGGGGAAATGGACTGCCCCTGATGTTTTAAAAGGTTGGAAAAACCGGGAGAAAGAGAAAAAAAGGAGAACGAGAAAAAGAAAAAAAGGAGCTCGAAAAGACGAGGGCTGGTCGTTTTAGGAAGCGGAGAGGAGAATCCCAGAGTTTTGTTCCGTGATGCTGACCAGGAATCCAAAACGCGAATAAGAAAAAACGCCTTGCGGACTGGACCGAGACAAGCTGTGGAGTGAGCGACTTCAAAACGGGGCTACCATACTGGCTAGGCACGGAAACTATCAACTTCATAATCTAACTTAAATCGAGTATCCTATTGGAGGAAAAAATTAAAAGTATTTTTTTACTCCCACAACCTTGCTGTGATGTATTATTTTCACGCTACCTTCTGACACAACGTTACAATAAAAAACAAAATTTCCAAATTTACACTAGAAATCTTTTAACTAAAGTAAATTAATACGATGACAGTAATTTGAATCTGATCTTGAAGTTTAACAATGAATCGAAAAAAGAACATTTATTGTTCCAACACAGAAGGATAAAAAACATTGTATGAAGCTGTTTGAGACGCATTTAATTCTGCAGAAAGGAATGCTTGAGAATTATACAGTGTATTATTACTTTCTGCAAATTTTGCAGAAAAATACCGCAAGAAAAAAATGTGGGTAATTTAATGTTTTTACACTAAACTTATTCTCTCAACAATTGAATTTAATTTTCACGGAGATTTTAAAAAATATATTAAAAATAATTTTATTTAATAGGACAATTTGTGGTAGACCTTGTGATGGACACAGACCTTCCACGACTGAGATTCACTGTTCAAATTCCAGGGTACGCAAGGTCAACTAAGTTTTTAAGCTTTTCAGTAGGTCGATAAAGGAGTATTACGCTTTTTTGAGAATTAACAATGGTAGGAGGGGGGTGACGTCAGACTGACCACCTGGTCGTATCATCTGTTCATACACATGTGTGCCCAAAGTCATGAAAAATGATAGGGGTGCAGTAGGCCTTGGCCCTTTGTGGGTTTTTGCACCACTGAGCTTAGTTTAAGAGGTGTTGAAAAGCTAAAATCTTATTTTTTGACAATTTGAGATTTTCACTTTTTAAAATTGTATAGATTTTAACCTTGCTAAAAATACTTTGCATTAACTTCTAGAGTAGTTAGAAGCCATTAAAACATATTTTTTAATAGTTGTTGAAACTAGGACACGCCCATTTTAATGGCGAAAAATGTAATCAAAGTACTTCGTTTTTGCTTAAAAGTTTAACCTCTGATATAAACCAAAGCAGTTATCTTTTATTGTAAATTGAGCCTTTATTTTTCTATTTCCTAGACGATTATAAGCTTCACTGTATATCAGTGTTTCTCAAACTGTGGGGCGCTCTACCCTTGGGGGAGGGGCACGATAACCTTACAAGGGGGCGTGACCATATTGAAAAGTCGAAAATAAAAGATTTAAAAAAATTACAAATTTACTGAAAGGAAGCAAAACAAAATGCATTCTGACATAATAAAAGTAAAGCACACATTTCCACTGATATAATGTACTTATAAGTGCATCAGAGTAATGCACAATGTATTTGTTTATTTATCAAAATACTAAAGTTGAGAGCAAAATAAATTATTACTAGTGACTCCCATGGGATTGTCATATACAAAATTATATACAAATTTTAATATTTATTTTAATAATTTGAACGGTTTATAATTAAAATTGTATTGTAGTTTTGCGCCAAATACGTCATTATTGAATTCAATATATAGTTATTGTATGGAGGGGGGCGAAGAAACTTATGATTCAAAATTGGGTCGCAAGTATTGGAAGTTTGAGAAACACTGCTGTGTATATTAAAATCAATTTATCTCAAAATGTAAATTTTGATGTTCGATGTATATTTTCTGAGAAACTACTGTTCACAGATATGTAATTTTTTAATGAGAATTTATATTGATAGCTAATATATACTAAAATGAGTGTTTTGTAAAAAACTCAAAAATTTATTTTTTTACAAATTTGTTGTGTGAAAAATGGGTCAAATTTCGGAAAGTCTGTTAAAATATTTCATAAATTATTAAAAAATTCAAAATTAGCTAAAAGCTCTTTTCAGTATGATGAAAAGGTGTACTCTAATTGTATGAAAAAATTCAAGCATGTGCAAACAGCACATTTTGAGAAAAAGGTACATCGAAAACCGCCAGTTTAACATTATCAGTATATACTTATAGAGAGAGGTTTCCATCTTCCCTTTATAGTATAATATATTTCAGTCAAAAACAATGCGAATACTTAATATTTTATGTCATCTCGTTTGGCTTTAATACATACGTGATCTGACGTACTATGCACAACTTTTTTGGCATTCATTATTGTTGATAATTGTTTAAATAGCTTTCCATTTTTGTCTTTTAGAACTAAATCCTGATGTTTTTTCATTAGATGACACATATTTAAATCGGGCAAATGAGTCAGCTAAAAAAAGAGGTACTTTTTGTATAGTAATCTTAAACCATACAAAAGTGACCTCTGACATGTAAAAAGGTGCATAGCATCGCTGTAAGAAAAGTCACCATGAAATAAATCTTCAAATTATAGAATCATAGAATGTGTTCAGAAGCCTCAATGAACATTTCTGAATTTATGATGTTCTAGTAAAAAAGAAGCCATTCTAAAGCCCAAGTATTCATTAACACCTCTAAATCATGAACAGTGTGTTAAATATTACTTAAAATCTGCAGTTAAAATTTCGTGTATGAAATCCAAATACGGATATTCTTTTGATTGAGGGAAACACATAACAATTATTTACCATTAATGAGTATGTTATTACAATATTGAATTTATTGGTTTGGTAATTAAAAATTACCAATTAAAATGCTAAAATTCAACATATTATATTATTAATGAAATATTAATTATATAATATAAAAGATGTGTAAAATTAATGATAAATAAGTTACATGAAGCTTTTAATTATATACACTTCATCCCATTGAAAAATTCTAGATTTAGAGTTTTAAATTTCTAATTAAAAAATTGCAATTGACGCTCTAATTAATGTAATTATGCAGCCTATTAATACTAATGGTATTAATAATTTATTAAAACAAGAGTATAATTACGCATTATTGATTTTTGTATTGTGTTTTAAAATAATTTTTAAATTTAACAACGAAAATGTTCTTCGTTTTAATTTAAAAATAATTTTTAAATTTAACAACGAAAATGTTCTTCGTTTTAATTTAAAAATAATTCCTTTCTAGTTTTAAATGATATTTAGTAAACATAATATACAAGATATTAACTGTAAATTTCAAAATTTAGCATATATAAATTTTGCGCTACATTTTGGAAGGAAATATAGTTCAAAATTTTAATTTCGAAAAATGAACATCATTTACAAGTTGAAAAGTTTAATAATCAGATAAACGTATAGAGAGATTTTTAAAATGTTTTAAAACTCTTAAAAATTAATTAAACTAAATTTTAAATAAAATTACTACGAGTAAAATAACTGTATTATTAACTACTAAACAAGTCTTAGAAATTCAGAAGTAAAGCACTAGATGAATGGAAAAAAATATCTCAGCAACTTAAGGAGTTATTTAAAAATTTATACATTAATTAAAATAAATTATCTCACTAGAAAAGTTGACATCATTTAAAAAATAATACCTCTGGTAAAAACAAACTCAAAATTTTTTTCATACACAACTTGTCCCGTCTCACGTCTTACTTTATTTATCTATCGAAAACACACCTGAGCGTTCGGAAGTATAAACTTCGCATAAACTTCACTTACCTGCTTCCTCTGCAAAGTCTCTCTCTTGCTGTTTCCACATACAAATACGGCATATCGCTTCTACTTTTGTCCTCAAACGTGAAAAGAAAATTTAAAAAGGCGGTGACGTGAGTCAAGTGGGTTTGCGGATTAAAGAAAAATATTTACGTAGTTCTAAAAGAAAGTTTCCCGCACGTTGTGTGAATGATTTCCGTGGGAGAAGCTCCGGTATTCTCTTGGAGGGGGTAAGATGCTCGATAGGGTAGTAGGTTGGATGCTAGCGCCCTCTCATAACAGATAAGAGATCAATAGAGTTTTTAGCACGTGGTTAAAAGGGTTTCAGTCAAAAGTTTACATCAAGTGTGGCATATTTAATACAGTGGTATAAGATATTGAGCTGAATGCATATATATAATTCAATCAATCGTGGTTTTGAGTAAAAGAAGTATTATTCTTACAGAAAAACATAAATTTCATAAAAAATAATTGTAAGAGTTAGTGTATTTATATTTTTCAATTGATTGTTAGGAATAAATATATTTTAAAAACATAATTAGTAAAATGCCTTATATAATATGAATATGTCTTATATAATATATGAATAGAAGCAGTTTCGGCACATGCAATAAATCTACTCAGGCTTTGAGTGTTCTATTTATATTTCTGCCAAAAAGCAATATATTAGAAAAATAAATCTCCATTTTTAATACAAAGTCGAGGGACAAATATGATACGTAAACTAGTGTATCATTGTGGCTACAGTAACTGAGGGGTCAAGTTGAAAAAAGCAACATCAAATTGGAGAAAGTTGGATGTTTGAAAAGTAAGAGTAGAGTTCATTTGTCATCACTATTCCATCACAATTAAAACTTGCGAAGTCCCCATCACTAATAATCCTCGTTATATTTTTAAGAATGATGCTTATATGCAATAGAATGATATCTCATTTTCCAGAAATTCATACTATCATGGGAACGTTTAAAGCCATTTAGAATTTAAAGAAAAATGTACAAATGGAATCCTACAACTCTACTAAAAGGTACTTTCCACAACCGAGATACCGAAGAGGGGTGTCAATATATTATGCGCAAGTGTTCATAATTTAGCTCATTAATATATGGGTCCCAAAAAATTCCTGAGATTTTTCAAGTACCCAAATATGCTGAAAAGATAATTCGTTTGCATTATATACATGTAGTACATTAAGAAAATCGACTACTTTCGGAGCCGTGATTTTTCATAAGCGTATAAAAAGATAATATTTATGATATTTAGTGTCACACAGATTAGAAAATGTATATAAAATTGTTTTAAAAAATATTATTACAATAAAAAATAATTTAAGTACAATATTTTGACAAAAAATGAACATAGAATGATCCATTTTCAAAATATTCTCCTTTTGTGAAAAATGCTTCTATTAAAATAATATTTTTCTTCTATACATCTCAGACCTCTGTACAGAGGCTCAACTAGAATTGTTCAAATATATAACTTAGAAGTGGGTTTATCCATGTTTTACGACGACAGAGGGGAGAAATTTTAAGAAAAAAAACCGCCGATAATTATTTTAATGGGTTGTAACTCTGAAAATAATGTGAAATTTTCAAAATTCGTAGTTGAGCCCCTGTACAGAGGTCTGAGCTATATACGGTCAAAGTATTATTATAATAGAAGCATTTTTCACAAAAAAAGAACATTTTATAAAAAGGTTAATCTAAGTTAATTTTTTTGAAAAATATTATATTTAAATAATTTTTTTGTCAAAATATCCTTAAAAAAATTTTATACACGTATTCTAATCTAATTGACGCTAAATATCATGAAATAAAAAAATTTTATACACGCATTCTAATCTAATTGACGCTAAATATCATGAAAATTATCTATTTATGCGCTTTTCTAAAGTCCCGGTTCAGAACGTAGTCGGATACCTTAAAATACATTTAAATATGTACTGATTGGTTGATTTCTACTTCATATCACGTTAGATAATTTGATTAAGGATCAAAGTACTTGGATGAGAAAGATAGGGTAGATCAGGGGTACTCAAACTTGTTTTCTGCTAGGTCGCATACATATGCCAGCTATTTTACGCGTGCCGCAACATGAAGATAAATAAGGGGAAGGAAGGGGGATAAATACTTGAAGACCAAGATAACACTGGAAATTTAAATTGCGGAAAATCGATCAAATCAAAACTCCTGTTTTGCTTTTTTTAATCTTTATTTTTTATTTATTTATTTTTTTGCTACTAACACTAAATTAGAAGCATTTAAGAAGCACTTCTTCATAATTTTTGCATCACTAAACGGTTTCATATGATTACCAATAATATAAAAAACTTCATAGTATGTCTTTGCTACCACTGTGATATTACCACACTGACAAATCACTTTGTTGCCATTGCAAAGATTATTTAAGAAAGCCTATTTATCACTTCTTGAAAGAAATCTTCGAGGAAAAGTGTCATCGAAGGATTCCTATTTATTGGTATTTTTGAAACACAGCTCTTTCGTGACAAATCAACATTTACTGATCCATGTTTGTTTTTCACTACGAAATAGTCAACCTCCCAACAATCTTGAAACGATAAATTTTCTTCAAATATTTTTCACTTGTAAGATATGAAAATTAATTAAAAATTAATTCCATCCATAAAATGGTCGCTACTCCATTGTTGTCATCACTAACTGCAACCGTTCCAAATAGGAAAAGAATATCAAGTCATACCCGTACGGCATCGACATCAAAAAGCAAAATTGATATATTTGATTTCTTGACAAAGAATTTCCCACCAAATTTTTAATACAATGTTTTTTTTAAATTGAGCGAATTTCTCAGAGCAATGGGACATGGCTGGGCATCTTAAAAAGGCTCAGCGGTCCACATGCTTCCCGCGGGCTGCATGTTCAGTATCGCTAAAGTAGACAGTAAAACATACTTCCAAGTGGGGTTTCTGACACAAACGGTTTTACTTATTTTCTATTGACATTAAGCTAGACTTCAAGAGACTCTCCCATTTCTGAAGGATTGGAATTAATAGAATATTCATAAAAAGAAATTAAAGTTTGAAGTTACTCATGTTTGGTTTGACAAGCAGGTAAATTTTAAAGATTAGTGGTTGATAGATCCAGTGCATTAATTCTTGAAAGAACATCTATCATGGAATCTGATATTTGTGCTGAATTGCAATATTTAAAGAAGCGCCCTTCAATATGAAAGTTATGGATACTAAATTTCTTTTCATGCTTGTATATCTCTTTGAAATTAAGATTTGAAATAAGAAACGAGCTTTTTTAGCTTAAAAGTTCTTTTTATTGCTGAGTTGACTTATCACCGAATCATTTGAGGGAAATTAAATAAAAAATCTCTCCACATATAACAAGAAAAATCCATTGGAAAAGAACTATATTATGGATTATTAAATTATCCCGGGAGAAATCGCACACTTGATACTAACGACAGTAGGAGCCAATGGTAAATCCATAATTTTGATTAGAGAATTCATTCTCTAAAGTGATAAATAAAATCAAAGATTTTGAAAGCAATATCATATACAGTAATGATTACTTCTGTAGCTCCTTGTAAAAAATCAAGTCAACAATAGTTTTATAGTTAAAGCATTTTCAAATCGCTACTTTATTTATAACCACCCTGTACTTAAAATATTTCCTATATTTTTAACAAAATATTTAAGCATTATTACAGAATTAAGTATTCTTATTTTCTCAACGATATTCAAACCCTAGACATCTGTTAATTGGAAATGGATGCACTAATTTTAAACCGTTTGTTAAATTATATGTAGTAAAAAAAATAACACAGTTTAACGTGCAACTTTACTTGGTCTCGTATTTATCAAATTTAATATTTATTTGTGCATACTTAACGAGAGTGCGCGTGCGTGCACACCCCCGTGGTATAAAAGTTATTTCTTTATCTTAAAAATCGTCCTTTTTTATTTTATGAAATTATAAAACTTTTAGGAATAATATCATTCTAAATATGTAGTAACATGGTCTATACACATTCTTATTTCTACTATCTTCTAGCACCTGAGTATCAGAAGAAAGTTCCATTCTAATAATTAAATACCATTCATTAGGCTAAGGAAACCTATTTTAGTTATTTCCCACAACTACACATCAGTAGCATTATAGTTACTTGACTGATTTTCATTTCAAGTACTTTTTCCTCTTACTTTCTTGAAATGTATTAAACAAAACAAAAACTGTTTTTCTTTTGTCTTCATCAAAAAGAAAACGTTTCTCCCCATCAGTTAGATGACACATCAAAGTATAAAAGCGAATCATTTAATTATTTTTGAAATTATTTAAAAGTTAATTGATTTATGATATCCATAACCTTTATTATTGCCTTACTTTGAAAGTCGAGATAAAAAAATTGTAATAAAACTTTTTATAAGCAACAATACCATTAACTTTAAATTAAGAGTCGATACCATTTTAATAAAAGAAATTTAAAATCAAATATTTTCCTAATAATTTGGAAAACAAAATTAGAAAAGTATTTGGCCTGAATGAAATCATATTTTTATTAAAACCTTTCTGTAATTTAATTATTTTCGCGAAACATGTTTATGCTTCTACAGTCGTAACTTATACTGGTAACTCTATTTTACTGGTTATTGTTTGACTTTCACTTACTTGTGTATTTACAATCATATTTCTTACAAAATAGCAATCATTAACTGTTTTTACTCCGTCTAAATCTTCTATGAATTACTTAAAACTTTTTCTAACTTTCAAGTGTTGCAAAGATCTGACTTATTTTTATTTTGTTTCATCCTTGAAGTATTTGAAACAGGAACTGATGTATTATTATATTTATTTATGTATTACTATATCTACTGTTAATTACTGTACTAAAAATAAAGTTACTCCTTTCTATAAATGACACTGAAAAAATATTGTAAACTATATTTTATTGAAAGCCAAATCTTTTCACAATAATTTTTAAAACACTATTGAGGTGAAGCTATTGGCAACAATATACATATAGAGTCACTATCTCTCTAATAGAGTCACTACCTCTCTTATAGAGTCACTATCTCTCTTATAGAGTCACTATCTCTTTTATAGAGTCACTATCTCTTTTATAGAGTCACTATCTTCTTTATAGAGTCACTATCTCTTTTATAGAGTCACTTTCTCTGTCATAAAGAGTCACTATCTCTATGATAAAGAGTCACAATCTTTGCGACGCAGTCGCTATTCCTGTGATATAGTCAATATATTTCATAACATCACAGCATCTGATATCTGCAGGAATATTTAAAAGGCGAGGACTGGCAAAAGGATTCCGTTTCAGTTAGACATTTTGATTAAAATGGTTATAGTCTTCAGTGTCAGCGGTGACAGCACACAGGCTTCAACTCCAGAATGTTGAACAATGAATTCATTGGTATTCCTGCGCACACATTATTTTCTGTTAACGAGTAATTTTGCAGTGTTCCAGAAGAAGAATATATCCAAAGGAATAAAGCAAGTAAGACATGTTGCAATAATACAACACTTGCAGTATATTAATGGTCCAAAGCAGCATGACAGTAAATGCATCAAATAACAATTCCGCTATTCTGAATGACTTGTAAAAGAAATTCTTATACTTCGGAAATGCCTTTTTGCAGTGTTCCAAGAAAAAAACATATCCTACGAAATAAAACATGTAAGACATGTCACAGTAGTATATCCCTTGAAACACACTAAGGTTCCAAAGAAGCATGAAGGAAAACGCAACAAACAACGATTCTGCCATATTCAATGACTTATTTATCATAAACTTATGTTTTCAAGAAAAATAACGCAGTAATTAAATAACAACTTCACTTTGTTCTCTCTGACACTAAACTAAACAATTTTTCAAATTAAGAATAAAATTAAAAGAACTAAGGCATTTGTTGCGATTTTAAAGTGGTTATAACAGTAGATCCATTGTTTCTTGCTTTGTTGAAATAACTACATTAGATGATCTACAATGTTGTGTTGCAACAATGAAAACACGCAAAAAATGCTTAAATATTTATATCCCTATATTTTACTCTCTTTAGCTATATTTTACTATAATTAATATTTAAATTTTAGAAATCTTTTAAAATTTATTTTTAAATCATGTTTATATGTTAGTGTTTTGTAAAAATCATGTTTCTAAAATTGGAAAAATATAAAGTCAAAAATCATCTAACTTAAATAATTCGAGTCAATTTAACTTAATCCGAGAGAAGGCACACACTAAATACTAAAATTAGTGGTCACGTGGGGTGAAGGAGTCACCTGAATCCTTTTTTTTATAATTATTTTTACTGTACAGGGTAAAAATCAAGATTGTAGTGAATAATTTGATCAAGATAAAGTATACTTACCTGCTTTCAAAGACTTTTTTTTGATGATTTGAGAAAAAATTCAAACTGAATTAAAAGGTTCCAATTATGTGTGACTTTAATAAGGGACATAAAACACACACAAACATTTTCGCAAAAATTACAGGACGGATATTGCTGGTAAAACAGTTATGTTTTATTTAAGTTACTGTAGTCCTTAATTTATCGGCAAATGGTATGTTGAACTTTTTCTAGCTTGTCTCTTTTTGACAGGTGTTTTGTCTTGTGATACACTTGTGGCTTCATATAATTTTTGATTGAGTTTTTTAAGTAGAATTTGCGAACATTCCTTTCGACTCAAAAGTTCATCGCTTTTCCTTAAAGTTACTTTCGCTATCATGATTATTATCCATCCGAAGTTTCAACTTCATCCAAAAGAATTCGCAGATATCAATTTCTTGTTTTAGAGTCTGCTCATTTACATTTATAATGCATAATGAGTCGTGCAACACAGCAATCAAAATCCCTCAGTAGTTTACAGAAGAAAAATGTAGTCTATATAGAGAAAGGGATTTTTAAGACAAAAAGGTTGAACAGGAATCTCAGTCAAAAGTTTGTCATTTCAGAAAAAAAGAACAAATATGCAAGAAATGCATTTTAGCTTCCATGAAAACTGTCATATAGAGGTTACTGACACGGACATTCATAACAAACATACAGTTTTTTCAGAATTAAAGATTTCGTGAGTCTGGGGTCGTTATGTGCCTCTCACGACCGCTCCCGGGTTAAAAACTCATCTTTTAGAAAACCGTTTCATGAATTATCCCTGATATGTGACCCTCAGAATCCTCCGCATGTAGTACTGAGAAAGTTTACCATTCTAAAGAAGGAAATGCGCATGTTTAAAAGTTTGCTAAGTCTAGATTACGGAACAGTGAATTTAACCCGCGATCACTCACGCAGGGTGTTCTGTACATCCCAGCATCAAGAAAATCCTCCCAGGACTCTAAAATGATTGCGCAGAACCACGATTTTTCTGTAGCTGCACATTTTAGGTCATTGAACCTTCAGGTCTGATGCAATCTCTCTTTCTCGAATGATTGGAATGGAATGACCTTCAAAAGTTTATCTGGGGACTGAGTACTCCCGTGAGAAATTGAGCATATGTATACAGTCTGCTCTGAATGTTTGGAAAGTGATTGAAATATTATTTTTCTACTTTTTACTATCCTTATCTCATGAATTATAAAGTATATTTATTACTCGTATATACGTTTTACTGGTTTATGAAAAAATATAAAATTATGTGTTTTAAAATGAAAATTTTGTATGTTTAGTTTAATTTAATGTTAATCTCATTTGTATGCAATAAATGTAATAATTTTATTTGTATAATACAAAAACCATCTTGTACTTTAAAAATATGTATCATATAATGATTTAATTTTATTTTCATAATTAATTACACGTGTTAAAAGTTTGCGGTGTTTTCTACACCCCGTGAGTAACGACGGTAGCAAAAACAGGGGTGAATGACCGCGGGTTAAAGGTAATAGTGTTTTCTCTTCCATTTATTATAGCACTTTAAGTGCAAAATTAATAAAATGCATGCGGGTGTGTGTGTCAAATAATAAAACTTTTTTACAAATTATAAATATGCAATCAAGAAATAATGCTTTATGCTTCATTTCAATTTTGATTTATTGATTAAATTTCGTAAAATGAAAGTTAATTATATTTAATAACTTAATCATCAATTCCATGTACGCTGTACTTGTTTTGTCATGAAGACTATTTATGATTATTTTGGGTAAATTGTTGACAGGGAATTGCGTAAGTGATTTCAAAACCTCGAAAATGCATTCCACTAAATAGGACAACATTCCCCTCAACTCACATTCCATGTCTAGTTATAACAATTAATATTATTATGGTTTGTGTAATTCAACCGAGTATTGACCAGTGCAGTAGCTAGTAATTATTACAAGTACTTGAGGGTATTCATCATTACATTAAACGATCTTTGCACGTTAACTGATTACAAATCGATAACTAATTTCAGTCTGAAATTGTATGGCTGCTTCCATTGTATAATGCCAATTCATAACCAGGGAAGCCATATTAAATCAAATTGATTAAGATGTATTTTAAGTACAATTTTGAAGGATAAATTTAATATGGTTTTGTTTTTGAAAAATATACATTTATACATGTTCTATCAAAAACATTGGTGAAGTGAAATTTATTTAAATCTAAGGTATCTAGTGGAAAATGCTATTTACTGGAATTTGAAACTTATGTGTAAATTTATTTAAATAAGAAAAAAATAATAAATAAAAATATTATCAAAACTGCATTCTAAGAAATGTTTTCATATTAGGGGCAGCATAAACAATTTGTTCCAAAAATATTCTTTCTTAGGGTTAAGGTATAAAAAAATAATTGCTTTCTTATAAATTTCCTTATGGAGGGATAATCTCGTTACACTGACATTCAAAAATTAAAATAAATATTAAAAACATTTTGAATAATGTAGATTCTTAGTTATTTAAAAACATAAATAATACGCATTAATATCACCAAAAAAGATTAATTTTTTAACATGGCGTGATAGAAATGATATGAAAAAGATTAATAATTTTTGCAATCAGGGATCTGTCCAACATATAAAGACGTTTTCTTTTTATTTCACCATTTCGCAATTGTAGGAAACGCATTGAAAATTAAAAGTGTGACATATTTTCGAACATCTATTCCACAACAGTTTGCAAATAAAATCTATCAATATGTTGCTGGCGTATCCTAGCCGAAGGGAAGGAAGGAAAGACGCCAGAGCCTGAGACAGATTGGATTTCTACACGATAGATGGCTACACCACCTCCACAATTTAGGCTTCGACTAGAAGGGAGGGAAATATTCACCAGCACCCTGGTTTCTGCTGCGACCACTAAGCAGAACGGTGGAACCCACGGATTTAACGAGCATGTACTATGTGTGTACTCGGGTGGTATTTGGTGGCATCGGGAATCGAACCCAACCCCTCTGGTCTGGAGCTTGATGATGTAACCGCTAGGATACCCATGACGCTATCCGTCAATATGTTTAATGACAATAAAATTATACTTGAAGTAAAATGTTGAACCGTTTATCTACCGACGGTACTTATAAGTACCACTTAATTTAAAATCACATAGAATAACCATTTTTACGAATACTCTGACGATACTAAGCAGGAATATTCTTTGAAATCCACTCTTCCAAGATATATGGTAACACAGAATCTATGATGAGAATTTTAGCGGGAAGGCGAATTATTTTATTACAGAAATTGCTTTTTCAGCTGACGGCGTTTTCGTCGCATTGCGCAGATTCTTATTTTTGTTCGGAAAAAAATAGTTTATGTCAAAAGGTAAGTGTGTCTTATTTTTTTATGTTAATGAATACCTTAGAGAACGATTTGACTATTTATTTTAAGTGAACAGTGTGTATAATTAATTTTACAGTTGAATATCTTTAATTAATTAATTAGCTATAACTAGTTAAATTTCTCAAAGTTGATTATATTGTTTATGTATATCCCTTAATTTTCAATGCAGCGATTCAAATCAAAATATTGCATGAAAAAAAAACTGCAGTAAATCATAATTTGTTAGATAAAGGTTTAAATAACGTTTCAAAACAACAAATATCTTTAAACTTCACATACTAATTTATTGCTTACTGATGGCACAGTCTTAGAAAATAAATTATTATATTTATTTTTACTATATGTGCAGCTTTGAATCGAAGCTTATATACTATCGCTTTAATGAAACCCTTTATGACAACTTTAAGTTAGTCACACATTTGCTTGACTTTGCAGACTGAGATATTATATAACAAATACGTGCAAGTTGCTCAGCAAATATCTTGCATGTCTCCCTCTTGACAGACACTAAATGAGATTTCTGGAGTTACGAAGAGAACTCCAGAATTGCAGGTGCACCTAAGCATAAATTATGCATCCAGGAAATAGATTGTTCTTGAAAATATATTGTAGCTAAAAGTAGTCCGTTAAGATAGGTAGTTGTTTCACATAAATCATAACGTAAAGAAAAAATTCTTTATACTGGAAAGAATTTTAAATTCAAGTAGTAAGCATTAAGTTATTAATAATCATGTCCTTTTTAGATATCATTTTGCTCATACATAATAAATATGAATGAGTGGAAGCGAAATAATATAAAAATAATAAAAACATTTAATGTAGCCCTCTCAATCTGAGTTTAATATTTTTATTTATCTCAAAGAAATATTTTAGTAAACTAAAAGGAATTTCTATATAATGATTTTTTTATACAAATAGTACTTGACATTTACATTTCTACCATTATAATTTTCGGAAAATGCTTAGAAATTTATCAAAATTAAATTCAGAATGCCAGATTAAGTTCTTCACTAAGTTGGAGTAGAAGTAAATTAGCCATTAGTAGCCATAATTATTTTTTTGCCAAATTCAAATCTTTATTAAGTATTTAATTTATAACAATTTATTAGTCAACTTACAAAACAAATATTTACATAAATATAAAAAAGAGCAAAATGCCAATTAACGCCACTAAAAGTAAAGAAGGCACCGTCTTTTATTTTTAGATATCTTGTAAGAATAACAAACATTTATTTTTACAAATAATCCTGCTTATAGCATGTCAGAAGATTCTACTTACACAACATTTTGAGGGAAAACAAAAATATTTTTACCTATTTTCAACTAATTAAGAAAATAATAAATTAGAACGACAGTTGCTCTTCATTTCTAGAGTGGAATGGAAAGAAAAAAAATCTAGAGGTAAATAAAAACACGATAAAAGAGTACTGGATTTTTAGAATCTTAACATAAAAATTCCAGTATAAAAGTTTCTTCGTTAAGTGTATTTTTGTCTACGTAATATTCATCCGTATTTGCATCCATCAATTTGAGATAAATTAAATATTAAATCAGTATTGTTATGCTGCATTTCTTTAATATTCCTTTGTATTCCATATTCTTTTAACATATAGTTTACTATAATATTTAATATTAAAGTTTATCAATATTAACTTGCTATAAAATTTATTTATACTTACTTCTCATTTAGCTTTATTTTTTTCATTATAGGCCCTAAAAACAATTGCAATTACGTGCTTAAGATGTAATGTTTAACAAGCATATGATTTTTTTCTCTGTGCCTTGTAATAAGTTAAATTTATTAAAATATGCGATTGAATTAAAAAGATTTTAGTGAAATATATCTGTTTTTAAATCGTAATTCTTACTTGGATAATGCAGCGTAAAAGTAATATAGAAAAAAATAACTATTAACTCTCATTACTTTTATTTTTCATTGTTTTGAATAATTTTAAAATGAATACTTTTTGAAAATTTTATAGGTTAATTTTTTGCTTAAAATGTGACATTTTTAGCTATATTTTAAAAACTACTTCTTATAGCATTTTAAAAATGTTCTGTCTTTTTGAAATAAATAGTTAAGGTTTCATGGTGCCGCTTTAAATTTCTTGCTATTATTTCTTTATTAAAACTAAATTAATTGTATTTAAAAAATAAATTACATTTAAACAGATTTTATCTATGTATTAAATTTCAAAAAATATATTTTATTATAAATAAATATACATAATAATATTATTTCTTTTCGAAACTGTTTAGTTACTTATAAATTAGCTTTCCTTTCAAATTTTTACTGAAATCCTTCAAACTTACGGACTACAAACATTTTGTGATAAATGTTGCTAATAATTTTACTGGCACTAAACAATTGGAATCATGTACTTGAATCTTTCATCAATAAGTTCAATAAGATGCAACATTAATTAGCAATACTGGAATGCAGTCGGTGTGAAATATCGTATCAATGACTTACGAAGTTTCGATGATAAGCATTACGGGAACATCATTAGATTACAAAGAAACCTCTCAGACAGCAGCCCTAGACTTTACACTTGCTAATTACACAATCTTTCAAAATGATAGATTGATCCATACCTACGTAAACCTCACCATATTCATCATTTACGATCTTTAATCTCAGTAAACAAATCAGACTCACATCAAAGCATTCTAACTAAACAATCCAATGGTCCAAAAGCAACTATAGTTGCTTTCAGCTCTGCAGACAAGGAATCAATATTGATATCCTAGATATATATTTCTTCTGTATCGATCCTCTTTACACTACAGCAGGAGTCGGCAACTTATTGCACGCGTGCCATTTGTGGCACATGGTACAATTCCCAGTGGCACGCTGCACTACGCAACAAATTTGTCAATTTCTGAGTAATTGAAATTTGATGAATTTGTAAACATCTTCAGAATGATGGACATTTACGGAACTATGCAAAATCTGAAAAAAAAACCCTAAAGGTAAACTTACAACTATTTCGTAAATTATTGAATATCGTTGCCGGATAGGTTTAATTGTTTGATGAGAGAAAATTCTACGCAGTCTGCTTTCCGCTTTTGGTTCTACATATCTAAGCAAAAAATATCTTTTCTTATATGAAAAATAATTCAAAACCAAAAATAAATTGTTAACAAATTGAATGCTCGGAATCGTGTTAAATTGAAAGTCAAAAGTTTTACCCCTGATTTTGCGATATGAAGTTAGCGCGATGCAAACACTATGTTGACATTAAAATTTTCATGAGTCACGAGCGCAGGGACTGGAGAATATTTCCCTCCCCTTCAGTTCAATGCAGAAATTGGGGAGGTGGAGATAGGTGGTGTTGCCATCTATCGTCCCTTCGGCGAATTTCGCTGAGCTAAATCGTACTGTCACCTGTATGGTGCTCAAGGCCAACGACAGGCGTACCTCTAGCCCCTTGCCGCGATGAATTTCGTGGGCCTCGATCTGACTACGTCAGACAGGTGGCATTAGAAACAACAACGACAAAAATTTTATTTAAGAATAGTGGAAGGAAATACTTATATTTTATGCTGCTTGCAAAATGTTTAAAAATGCATATTTGTACAATTTTATTTTTTTAATTTTTGTTGAAGAAATTGTTATATTTTATGCTGTTTATATATATATATATATATATATATATATATATATATATATATATATATATATATATATATATATATATATATATATATTTGTGTTAAGCAATATCTTTAAACGATGCAAAATTAGGATATAATAAAACTGTAAATCTATATTATAGCCCTCTATTCTCTAACGATGCATGTATTATTATGAGAAATGAATTGTCATAAAGATATTCTACTGTGTGACACGATGAATCCTATTGGCACATTGGTTTGGCACGCCGCAGCTACAAGGTTGCCGACCCTTGCTCTGGAATATAATGGAGATAAATTCATTTATATGGAATTCTATGTAATATTGCACAGGATTTTAATGATAAAACATACTTCAAGTAGCTGAATAAATAATAACGAAAGATGTGCATGAGAGACGCTTAGAAAAATCATGGACCAATGCGGATACTACATGCTAACCTTTATCTCACCTACGTGATTCTGGCTTGACTCCGCCTCCAAGCTAAACGCATACTTTAAAAGATTGGCCATGCATCTCTAGTTCTCTCTCTGAACACTGTCATGATTTTGATCATGTAATATTTGAATTCATCACAACATTTAGCTTTTCCCCCTGTTCAAAAAGGGAACGAAATTGGTAATATTTTCTTAATTTCTAACACAATACAATGGCTTTTTACCGTGTAACTTATGCTAAAAATGTAGAAATGAAGGTCACTGACCTGAAACAAAAACTGCTGCTGCCATACCGAAACACGTCAACACCTATCCGAACCAATGAGCCATCAATCTTAGATAGGGAAATAAAATAATTGTTCAAAGAAATAAACAAAGCCAGGACAAATTGGCAATTTATAGGAACTCTAACGACAAACGGAACTTAATACAACTGCAAAAAAAGTAATGAAAATTCTTCTCAAATTCCCTCCAAAATATTAGGAAGGGGTAGTATCTAGACATGATTCTGATGCTGTGGAATTCTTTAGAAAATATTCAAGGAGTTCTGGAAAAAGTTTCAGCTTGTTCCCACTCGTAAAGGCCAGGTTAATCTTGAAGTTGAAATACTAATTACTATAGTGTAAAATTAACCCTAAACTGATACCCAGGAAGTTAAGGAATGTGGTACTCGGAATGGAAAATTCCTCTGATTGTTCCGAAAATAGAAATCATCAACATCTCAAAAAAGAGTGAAAACTCACAATTACTTACAAAACAACATTATTCCCTAGTCTCTTCTAACTAAGTTTATCTGCGTTAATTTGGATAGCTTCTTCACACTTTTAAACAACATGGAATACAGATAAGAATAAATTTTGAAAAGGTTAAATGTCAGATGAGCTCTTTATATACCTTCAAGATACAAATTAAGCAGATCAAGCAAATTACTTATCAATATTATGATCTGACGACGTATAATAACCTATGCACGTCCTATTTTGGTAGCGTATAGACCTTATAAATCACGTATAGACCAAACAGCGTATAGATCTTTATAAAAGGTTATGAAACGTAATATTAAGACAAATTTTAAAATTACACATTATATTTTAGAAGAACTAGTACATGAAGAACGAAGATCTTTAGACAGCAAATAAGATGCCGATTAGAAATTTATACCAGAAAATTTTCAAACATTTCTTCGAAACCATTGATAAATCTAATATTTAAAAAAAAAAAAAGAAATTACACCTTAACCCATCTACTCAAGCATCTATAAATATTGCCCTGAATTAGCTCCATAAAATCATGTACAAAAATTGTCAAAGCTTCTCTCTCAATTTTACTTTTTAAAATTCTCATATCCGAAGTTCTTCCGACACAGCAAAAGCAAACTTTTTCTCGCCGACCAATAGGAAAGCTTCTTCTCATCAACGTGAGAAGGTTGTTTTCTCCATGATAATTTGAATCGCAAATGGTGCCTTTTTACCATGTCAGGCTGATGATTAACTTATTGGACAGGCAGCTACGACATATTCTGCTTAGAAATTTTCTCAATGGTTATCAACCAAAACTAACTCTGTTCAATCTGACGTTTCCGATAAATGCAAAGTTTTATTTTTTTTCTAGAAAATCTTATTACGTTTTAACTATTAAAAATTTATAGCTGAAATTATAGAATTATTTATAAAATATTGAATTGAAAATCAAAATTAGTATTTAAATGCACTCATAAGCAAGTTTTAAGAGTTAAGCTAATCTAATTTGTTTCACATAAGACATTAGAGAGCCCGAAAATCTAATCTCTCCTAAATATATTTCTTCTGAACAAGTGGCGCATAAAATTTCTTCTCTTTCTGAAGCGCAAAAAACATCTTTTGCCAGCTTGCTTAGCAGATGAATATCCCGTTATCTTTTTACCTTTGATAATGACTCCATCTGGTAGGGAGGGAATTGGAACCTAAGGAACTGTCCCGAAAAGCTGATTTTTTCTCAAATTTATTCGTCTACTGGATGTTAATTCAGTAAATTAACTACAAAGCTAGAATCAAATTACTCATTTTACTTTTCTAGAGCGACATCAATGGAAAAAAGTTTTTTATCACTTTGTTTTACTCTATTTCAAAAGAGTTTATGTTAGATAATTAAAAGATACATAATTAAAAGCTATGAATAATCTTACTTTACAATAAAAGTTATTTTGTGGCATTTTATTTCATTCTGGAGTTACGAAGTGTTTGGTTTCATTTGATTTGAATAACCAATTATAGGATACTCATTTTCTTTTGACGCAAAAACAAATGAAGAATAACAATTTTAATTGGTATTATAATTAGTGTGGAATTATTGGAATTTGTTAGAAAGGCAGTATTTCAAACCTTGTACTTTTTACAATTAGTTAAATTCTTTTAAAATGCATTAAATGATTACCCTTACGTTCTTCTAACAGTCAGCTCCAGTGGCTTAAAGGTAGCATGCCCACTTCTTAAGGTTAAGGTTGCGGGTTCGACCGCGGCTGGAATCTATAGATATCCTGGATGCTAAAATCTGATGCATGCATGTCATATAATTATGTGGCATTTAAAAGATCCCTTGAGTATCAATTTGGCTCTGGTAGTCTCGGCAAAATTAAATCGTGGCAAATAGCCAGCATCCGACGAGAACTTGAATTAAGAAATTAATTCCATAGTTCAAATTTTGTAACAAGTGCCGCCACTAGATGGAGCAACCATGAAATGGCTCTCCCATTTGGGGACTTGATGTGTCTGTAAAGGCTAAGTTGTCAATCTGTGCTGCTCATTAGAAAAAGATAAAATGTTGTTCTAACACTAATTTAAAAAAATCGACACTTACAAAAATTAATCCAGAATTATTATGAATCAAACACGAGATGAAGACAATTGATCAAATGACTAGTTGTTCTAATTGTGAACAAGGTGTATGGGATAATATAAACATAATATATAAGGAAACACAATGCTGCAAATTATTTACATAGAATATATGATTTTTAGAGAAACATTTCCATAAAAATATGTGTCTTATTTTTATCCGGGATTTCTAATATTCTTTATCTAACTTTAGTTCTAAAGGTGTTAAATTACGTATTAAAACTTGATCAATTTGCATGTGTATCTTATATAAATGCCGATAGTTCCTAAATATTAAAATTAATATGAACAAACTTCTTTCACAACCGCAACTGATTGCACTGCGTTTCAAAAATGAACTGAATTGTTAACAGAGATCAAAATGTCCTTTCTTTTGAAAGTATAAATGTGTGCTAGATAAGTAGATTCCGATGGCTACAATATATACAGAATGTTTTATATTAAGAGAACTCAGCATACTCAGATAATATATTTTTTCTATCTAATATTACTTCGTCACAAAGCTACAGAAAAATAATACCGTGAAGAATTCTGTACAAAAAATATAATATATCTATTAGGGCACAAATTGAGCTTAAAACCAGTCTTTGCTCTCATTATCTGTTTAAAAGCTTAACTCACCTAATAGTTGCATTAAATGCGTCTCAAATTAGTAGCTCGTGAATGCTCCGTCGCAGTCTTTTATCTTTGCTTTTTGATGCAAATGTGCTTCTAGTGTTTGGTTAAGAGTAGGTTCTACTTTAAAGCACATCATTGAAGGTTCAAGATGTTCGACGGTTCTCTACCTAATACATTTAACAGGACTAAATAGTACGATTGCATTTTATGTACAAATGCCTTTATTTATGTTTAATGAATAAGAAATATGTTTTGTTTACTTTTAAAAATAGGAAAGATCAAAGTGTTTGACTACGTTTGGAACCTTAATTTTTTTAAGAAAAAGGCTATGCATATTTGTTTTTGTTATATTTAGTATCAGTTGGACTATAATATACTTATAAAACTATCTTAAGAATGTTACTTCAAAAAAAATTAAGTAAAATATTTTGGCAAAAAAGTAGAAAAAAAAGAAAGAATAGGATATTTTAAAAGCATTCTCCTTGTATGACAAATTCTTCTATAGTGGTAATATTTTGTTTATTTATAACTAGGGCTTTTATACAGAACCTAAACTAGGAGATTTGAAACAATTACATTATTTTTAATGTTACAATCCATTTAAACGTGAGCTTTTTGTTAAAATTCCTCTTTTTTCATATATTACAATATGAATAAATTCACTTCAAAGTTATATATTTCTTAAGTTCTAGTTCAGCTCTCCCCAATCGTACAGTTTTAGGAAAAATATTATTGTTTCAGAAGCGTTATTCACGAAAGGAGAATGTTTTATAAAAAATATGTGACTTTTTCTTCTTTTTGTGTTAAAAAATTACATTTAAATATTTTTCTTCTAATAATATTCTTAAAACATTTTATATATATCCTTTAATTCAAATGAAACTAAACATTAAAAAAATATATCCATTTATACGCTTTTTCAAAATCACAATTGTGAACGTAGCCTCAAGATCATAATAATATATTCAAAGAAAAATGTGTCGCTATTTAAAAATTTTTAAAAATATATAAATTATATTTGATCTCAAAATAAAACATAAGGCAGTTAAATTATTTCATCACCTAGATATAACAGTAGTTTTGTCCTCTCTCTTTATTGATCATTCAAATGCGTGACTGTATAGAGTGAAATATATCTAATAAACACTTGAGAGTAGATAAGTAAATTCCCTGCATGACACTGTCGTGACAGTATCAAATGAGCTTTCTAAATTTATGTAGGTACCTTCAAGATATGTCTTCCATCCAATCATGAATTACACATTGGAGTGCATGCAATGCTGAGTGGATTTCATAGCTTTTCAGTGTAACAGCTTTGGAGAGAAAACTAATTCTTAAAAATTAAGCTACTGGTATAATAAGGTAAAAATATTTCTAGATAAAACAAAATTAAATATACAATTCGTTTACTTGAAATTTGTCTATATCAATTTTATATTTTTATAATTTGCAATGTTTCTATGTTTTGGACAGCTTATAAGGATTTTATTTACATAGAGAAATAAAGCATATCATGTATAGGTAACATAAAGTGAATAATAATGAGAACATCTATTACGTTTGTATTTTAAATATTTTGTTCATTTTTTTCTACATAAAGCCTTTTCAAAAAGCGTACATCTATTATAAAAAGAAAATATTTGCAGAAAACCATGGAACTGTTAATTACTTACTAAAATGTCTTTATAATTATTTTTAAGAAACACTAACGACAGACGAAACCCCATTGTACAAATTATGCAACTCTTCCAACTCATTGCTCAAATTGAAAAACTGTAATGTACATGTTTTATGTAGTTTTGATACACCGTCTGGTTCGAAGTTTTTCCAACTGCTTAGGATGTAAATTTTCAGTTAATATCTTCTTTAAAAATTTCTGTCTTTCGTATATTTTCATCATTTGTTCTTTTCTGTCACAAAATTCGTTATTGGCACTTCTTTTCAGTTAAATTCAACTTTTTACAACTGATTTTTATTAAATATACCTTAACTTAACTCAGTGGTGTGACATCCCATAAGGGCCAAAGCCTATTGACCCCATTCAATATACACGACTTTGGGCCTTGAGGTGCATGAGCAGATGTTCCTGTCAGGTGGTTAGTCTCACGCGAAACCCCATTGTTAATTCCCAAGCAAGTATGGTACTCATTTTATCCGCCCACTGAAGGGATGAAAGGCGGCGTCAACCTTGCCCAGCCTAGAGTTTGAATTTCGGACCTATGGTTATAACTATACCTTATATCAGTGCTTCTCAAAGTTTCAATATTAGCGACCTAATATTCAATCATAATTTTCATCGTGTCCCCCTTAAACAATAAAAGTGTATTGAATTCAATAATACTATAGTATGACGCTAAAACTACGATATGACTTTAACCTTTAGTGCCACCGGAGTACATAAACGTCTCGTTCAGCCAAAGCGTCAATTTAACTGGACGTATGTATACCTCTTTCCGAAGTACGATCTTTTCTGTATACTGCTATCCATAAAATTATTCCGAAAGCTTTGGAATGCAATAAAATGACCTTGAAATTATTTACGAAGGGTTTACTTATTTCAGATTATTTGCTTCTTTATTCCTCCCCCAATACATCACATACGCGCGCTTGCGAGGAAAACGGGTGGCGAATAGCGAAACATTTAATCGGCATTTAAAGGATTAATTATAAACCATACAAATTATCAAGATAAGTGTTCGGTTTTGTGTATAATTTTATATATGACAATCCCATGAGTTCACTGGTGCTTCTTAAGCATGTTCATAACTCAGTACTGTTAAATTAATTATCAAATATAATGTGTGTACCACTGATACATTTATAAGTGTAATATATCAGTGTAAATGTGTATTTTGTATGTCAGAATGTATTTTCTTTGTTTACTTTTTGTAAATAAATGATTTTTTAAAATAATCTTTTGTTTTTAACTTTTGGATATGCTCGCCCCCCTCGTTGAGTTGTCATGCCCCCAAGGGGGGCGCAACCCACAGTTTGAGAAACACTGCCTTATGTCTAAGTAAATTCATTTCATTATTACCAAAATATATTTTTACATATAGACATATGGTCATTTACATATATACATTTTTGTCTATGATCTATCTATCCTGGTATATATTCTCTTCTCTCAATTGTACTTGGTTTGGTCACAAATAATACAAACGCACTCCTTCAAATTTCAGACATTCGCTTATGATTCAATATTTTGTCTGATTCAATATTTCTTGAAGTCGTAGATTTAACTGAAAATTTAGCCTTATTGGCAATTTGTAACTATAATATTGTTCTTGTGAGTGAGATAAATAAATTAACTTATCACAACATCGCAGTTTTTTTTTTTTTTTTTTTTTCATATAGAAAGATTAAACAAATTAAATCGAATTTCTAATAACTCCCTCCAGTTTCTGAAACTTTTGAGATTTATCTAAGGTAAAATCATGCAGTCTTGCATATCATCTATATTTCACTTCTACTGCATTCTTAGAATAGAATCAGTAGTTTTTCGCACTATTTATTTTTTTTAATAAATTCGCGGCCTTTCCTTAAGATGAAACATTTTCCTTAATTTTAATGCCGACCAAACTTTTAAGATACATATTTTAATGCAAATACTTTGAAATTGGTATAGGCTACGAATCATGAGTTACAATTAAGTGTTGATGGCTTAATTTTTTTTTCAAATATTACGTTTCGCAAATTAATCTGATTTTGCTCTTTGAATAAAGAACTAAAGGAGAAATGTAAACTAACGAAAGAGTTAGTATGTGATTCCGGTATAGTACAAGAACGGAAATATAACCCCAGAGGATTAAAATTTAATAATCTAAAACGAGTAAATATGATTTGCAACTTGTAGAGAACGAGAAATTTTCGAAATTTAATCTAGAGTTTTTTTTTATTTGAATTCAACTTTGAAGCGATTCTCTTTAGTGCAATGCTTCTAAAAGTTTCAGTATTCGCGACCCAATATTCAATCATAATTTTCTTTGCGCCACCCTCATACAATAACAATGTATTGAATTCAATAATACTATACTTTGACGCTTAAGTTACAATACGATTTAAACACTTAAGTGCCATCAGCATATATATACGTCTCGCTCATCCAAAACATTAATCTCCCCAGACGTATATGTACGTTTTTCCAAAGTAAGATCTTTTCTGTGCACTGCTATCCATAAAATTATTTCGAAGGCTTTAGAATGCAAAAAAGGACCTTGACAGTGTTTGTGAAACATTTATTTATTTCAGATTATTTGCTTCTTTATTCCTTACATCACATACGGGCGCCTAAGAGGAAAACGGTTGGCACTGGGAAGCGAATCGCATAACTCAGTGCTTCTATACTGGCACCCCCCTTTTCGATCATAATTTTTATCGCGCCCTCCTTATACATTAATAATGTACTGAATGCAATAATAATGCACTTTGACGCTAAAGCTACAATAGGCGATCTTAATTATAAACCATACAAACTAGTAACATAAGTATTAAAATTTTGCATACTACTTTTAAGCAATAAATAAATAAAATAATAGGATAATAATTATATTATTTTTCCGTTCTCTAATCTTTAAATTGAACATATTGCAAAATGCGGTGGCTGAATAGAAGACAAAATATAGATATCTGCTAAATATAGAAAAATAACTCAGAGGGTCAATTTCTACTCATAAGCATTCCTTATAAAAACTTTGTTTTGCAAGACAAGCCCATGGAAGTCGTTAATACTTATTAAACTTGTTCTTAATTTAGTATTAATTAATTAGTTGTAAAAAATACTCTGAGCAGTATACACAGAGTATACCGGCTGAAGTGCTCACTCTTTACACGAGTTCATTTATAAGAAAATAAAACATTATTGAAATAATAGCTAAATTGTAAGGAGCGCAAAGCCAAAAGCTCGACAATGTTTACAAAAATGTAAAATGATTTTTTTTAAATGGTTGCTCAACTTATAATTAGTTTTAAGCGAATGGTAATTTTAAGCCTCACAGAATTAGCATTTATGTTTGATGTTAAATAATGAACAATAATATAAAATTCTGATGAAGAATAAAATATTTAATTTAATATTTAAAGTGAAAAGACTTCAACATGTCGGGCTTATTGAGTCACCCTAATCTTTTTTTTTTACAATAAGTAATTATTTTGTTGTACACGATACAAATCGTGATTCCAGTGAATAATTTCATTTAGAGAAAGTTTACTTACCTACTTTCAAGGACTTTTCAATTTTTCTTTGGTATCAAATAAACAGTTTTGCTAGAATTTAACGATTTCGTAATCTATGCGTCCCACGCGACCACTTCCAGGTAAAAGTGTATTCATCATGATTATATGAAATTGTGTAAAACGTTTTTCACGTTATGTTTTATATGTATAGAATACTCGTAAAAATAAGTCTTGGCCAAGTAATCCATCAAAGTGCTCTCGGTGGTTTGCCAAATATCATAAACCTCTTTTGCATGAAAAAAAGCGTAACAGAAAAATACATTACTTACAACTTCCCTAAATGAGAAACAAACACATAAGAGAGGGGTCATAACTAACTGTACCAATAACTTAGAAGGTCATACAAATTACAGCTATAATGTGCAGTATTTCAAAAATAATGACAGTGATGAATTTTTTATGTTCCTAAGTTTCTTCGATTCTGGGTCTGGGATCTGTTTTTTCTCTGAAAGAGTAGTATGTTAGTTTCTCTCAAAAAGAAAGCGCAATAAAAAAATCTCTCATCATGGGATTACAGCAAATAAAATAAAAGTTTTTTTTTTTGGTTATAGGATCAAAGATAGCTAATTAGGTATTGAAGAAGTTTTTGTTTTTGTTGACTTAATATCGCGCGCGCCTATAAATTATATCAGAGTAAAAGTGCATTTTTTATTATGTCTGAAAGTATTTTGTTTTAATTCATTCCAGTAAATTAATTATTTTTAAATGTTTTATTTTCGATATGCTCGCGCCCCTGTCGTAGGGTTATCGCACCTCCAGGGGGGCGCGCCCCACAGTTTGAGAAACAACTGGCATATCTTTTAATCGTCAACTAAGGGATTAATTATTAACAGTACAAATTGTCAAGATAAGTGTTAATCTTTGTACACACACATAATTTTATGTATGACCAGCCCATGGGGTTACTAGTAATCCTTTAACTTGTTCTTAAATTTGTACTGTTAAATTAATTAAAAATGCTTTGTGTAGCACTGATACATTTATAAGTGTAATATGTCAGGGTAAATGTGTATTTTATTTTTAATTATGTCAGAATTTATTTATTAATTTACTGAAAGTTAACAAACAAATTTAATTAAATAAAATATTGTTATTGACTTTTCAATATGCTCGACCCCTCGAAGATTTTTCAAGGCCCCCAAGAGGGGTGCTCCCCACAATTTTAGAAACGCTGATTTAGTGCTGATAATATGATACCATACTACGTCATACCTTAAGATGTAACATGTATTCCCCATGTAGTTTTTAATACATCTTCATGTATTTTCATAATCAATATATTTATTTTTCCTTCTGTAAAATTAATTTGGTCTTAACTAAACATTTTTTTTAAACTAAACTTATGTTTAATTAAACGTATTTCACTTTTTTATAAATCTTTAAAACAATTTCGTTTGATTTAAGAAATTTTTCATCTATTTTTAGAAAATTTTCAGCTTACATTAGTGTTTACATTTTAATTAGACTTTCAGTATAGGCATTCGCGCTGTTCTTGATAGTTTGATCAATTCTAATAAGTTTTTTTTATCTTTCTTCGATACATTTAATTTTAGTTTGTGGAAATGCTCTAATATCATTTGGAGTTTATTTTTAACCTAGAGTGGCCACGCAGGGCACAGTATCCCCAGGCTCACGAATTATTTAATTTTGGCAAAACTTTTCATATGGTATCAATAACCTTGTCAGTATCCTCATGGGAACTAAAATGTATTTGTCACATATCTCCTTTTTAGGAGTGGAAAACCTTGTTCTACAATCTTAAGATTCTTGGGGTTGATTGAGTTCCCCACGGGATCACTTTTGTTCCAAAATATTTTCTATGAACAGACTACATTTTTCCCCTGTGAACGACATATGATTTTGATTGTTCTGTAGTACGACTCATTATGGCTTAAAAAATTAAATGAACATAAGTTAAAGAAATAGAAGGGTATATGTGCAATCTCTATTGGATGAAGTTGAAGCTAATCAAGCAAGAGAAGAACATGCGATGGAATATTGGATATTAATCATGATAGGGAAAGTAAATTTAAGAAAAAAGATAAACTTGAAACGTTTGAATTGAAAGAAAAGTTTTCAAATGCTACCATAAAAGCTCCACTAAGAAGGTATACAGCCATACGACACACTGCATCCGGTCAAAAAGACACAAGCTTGAAAAGTCCAAAATTCTATTTGTCGATCATCAATGGACAGTAAAATTAAAATAACTTGAACGAACATTGCCTGCAAATATCATTTCTGTAATTAAGGCGAAAATTATTTCTGTGATTTGTCTCCTTTATTAAAGTCACACATATTTAAAACATTTTATTTCAGTTTTAGTGGGTTTTATTCTCAAATTATTAAAAAAAATTATATAGTCCCTAAAAGTTGATGAGTATACTTTCTCTTTTATAAAGTACTCGCTAGAATTACAATTTTTGCCGTGTACAGTAAAAATAATTATATAAAAAAGGATTGGGGTGACTCCATCACACCGTTTAAACGCTAACATTAGTACTAAGTGCGCGTCTCCTCTGGGATTAGGTTAAATTGAATGGCATTATTTCAGTTAAATGATATTTAACTTTAGTAGTCCAATCAGTGATACATAGAAATATGATATTTAACAAAGCACTAATTTAAACATGAATTACAAAATAAATTTTAATATATTTCAAAACTGTTAAATGTCGTAGTAAAATATAGCTAATAAGAATATATATACATATATATATATATATATATGTCGTGATTTTTAAGACAGAATCAGATTAAAAGTTAGAAAAAGGGACGGTCTTTATTCAACCAATTCTACATCTGTTCTGATCTAAGAGCAGGTTGTAAAAAGCACGCCATGGTGGGGGTTTCAAGTGGATAACACTTCAAAAACTTATGGTAAGTATCGCTGCTTTGAAGATGGTGCTTGCAAGTTAATGCTGACATATGTTGTCTATTAAATCTAACGATATGGAATTAGACATGTTTATTGGCTAGGCCATATGTTCGGAAGAAACAAATGGGTGATTAGTTTGATACTTGAATATGGGGACTGAGATGAGTCAAGTGCTAGATAGGGAATTTAATTTTTAATCTAATTTAATTATCTTACACATATATATATATATATATATATATATATATATATATATATATATATATATATATATATATATATATATATTTGTGTCTGTGTGTGTGTGTGTGTGTATAAATATATATATGGTTTATACATATATGGTTATGGGTTTTCGTAACTCTTTTATTAATTTTTGTTTTCTATTCGTTTTATACTTTTGTTAAATTCTACATTTCAGCCATTCTCAAGCTTTGAATCTGCATTAGGGTCCAGAATCTGACAATAACATATTTATTGCACTCAGATTTAGCGCGGGCTCTGCATTTTCATGAGCAACTTTTAGGTAAGTTACCTCTATTTTGTAATGGATTTAGGTATTCCTATCCTTTACTTTCAATAGGTTTTTGCTCAGTATTATTTACATAAAGGGGGAAGGTTGGCTGGCCAAAAAACATGTTCAACCCCACTTTTATATAATTTATATATTAGCTGTCCTAAGTCAGCAATGTTTATAATACTGCAGCATCAATTTTATAATTAATAATCTTGTGTCCTTCATTGTATGTTCTGTTTACTGTCTCTGTGCTTTTTTCGAGTGTGATTGGTGAATGTTTATCTCTTGTCTGCAGAAAATTAGACTATATATATATATATATATATATATATATATATATATATATATATATATATATATATATATATATATATATATATATATATATATATATACATGTATGTGTGTGTGTATATATATATAACTTTCTTAAATTTACATTATTACGTGTTTACATTGTTACAACACTATTGTAGTCCATGTAATTTAATTATTTTAACAATTCAAGTAGCAATGCATCTACTGTTCGAATCAATATAAAATCACAACAAATACCACAGCTGTTTTATTCATATTGTTATATTGAAAAAGTTGTTCAGTTTAAAGTCTGAGTGAGCAAAGTGAAGTTGTTATTTGCGTTATCTTGCTTGAAAACACAAGTTTTTGATAAATAAGTCATTGAATATGGCAGAATCGTTGTTTGTTGCGTTTTCCTTCATGCTTCTTTGGAACCTTAGTGTGTTTCAAGGGATATACTACTGCGACATATCTTACATGTTTTATTTTGTAGGATATGTTTTTTTCATGGAGCACTACAAAATGGCATTTCCAAAGTATAAGTCTTTCATTTACAAATCACTCAGAATAGTGGAATCTTTATTTGATTCATTTACTGTCATACTTCTTTGGACCATTAATGTACTGCAAGTGTTGTATTATTGCAACATGTCTTACTTGCTTTATTCCTTTGGATATATTCTTCTACTGGAACACTGCAATATAACTCGCTAACAGAACAAAATGTGTGCACAAGATTAACAAATGAATGCATTGTTGAACGTCTAGAGTTGAAGCCTGTGCGCATTTACCACTCACTGAAGACAACAACCATTCTATACAAAATACTCAACTAGAAGAGAATCCTTTTGCCAGCACTCAGCCTTTTAATCCTTCTGAAGATATCAGGGTTGTGATGTTGAATATATAGTTCATAGAAAATACTTTTTCTCTACTGCTGATAAATATTCAAAAGAGATTGGCAATCATCTTAAAGACAGTGGAAATAAAACTTTGGAACATAATAAAATTGTAGAAATTCACAGCTATTCATCAAAACTACTTTAGTAATGATAGAAAAAACCTCAGTTCATACATAATAATACAGGCTGCAAAAATGGAAATTTAGGAATTTCAATGAAACTATGGAGATATTGACTCTGTTACAGGAATAGCGACTATGTCGCAGAGATAGTGACTCTTCCTCACAGAAACAGTGACTCTTTATCACAGATATAGTGACTTTTATCACAGAGATAGTGACTCTATAAAAGAGATAGTGACTCTCTTTATATATTTTATATATATTATATATATATATATATATATATCACAGAGATAATGACTTTATAAAAGAGATAGTGACTCTTTATCACAGAGTTAGTGACTTTATAAAAGAGATAGTGACTCTTTATCACAAAGATAGTGACTCTATACAGTTAGTTTTTATTAATAGTTTCATTTAATTAGATTTTTAAAAAATGGTTGTAAAATATTTGGCTTTCAATAAAATGGTTAACAATATTTTTTCAGTATCATTTATATCATTGATAGAAAGGAATAACTTTACTTTTAGTACAGTAATTTACAGTAAATATATTAATAAATAAATAAATATTATACAGTATCAGTTTATGTTTTGTTTAATACATGGATGAAATAAAATTTTAAAGTCAAATATTTGCAATATTTGAAAGTTGCAAAAAGTTTTTAAAAAATTATAAGATTTAGGGAAAGAGAGTAAAAACAGTTGAGGATTGCTATTTTGTAAGATATATGATTGTAAGACAAATAAATGAAATGTTAATCAACATCTAGTAAAATAAGATAGAAATTATAAGTTTAGACTGTAGGTACATAAACATGTTCTCTCTTTGAAAATACTTAAATTATAGAAAGCTTTTATTAAAAAAATCTGATTAATTTCAAGCAAAGGACTCTTCCAAGTTTTTTAGTGCAACTTTATAACGCTAATTGTTAGGGAAATCCTTGATATATAGTTTCTTTCAGAAAAGTGGTATCAGTTCTTAATTCAAAGTTAATTGCATCGTTGCTTAAAAACTTTGATTATTTTTTTTTTATTTTGACTTTAAAAGTAAGGTCATAATAAAGGCATTGGTTATAATGAAGCAAATAAATTCTATGCAATTTTAAAAATAAAAAATAATAATTTTTAAGGGGACATGGTATGATTTACGCAAAATAAAATTAATTTAAGGATTTTCAAAAATGTTTTCGCTGCCTCCTAGGTGTGTATATATTATGTAAAACAAATAATTTTGTACTCGAAATTTCATAAAAAAACTAACCATTTAGTCATTTAAATAAAAATCTTAAAATTTGTGAAGTGATTTTAAAATGCTACTCCTCCCCCAAAAAAAAAAAAAAAAAGAATTTACGTATAAGCATGCAATTTGATTTACAAGTACGTCAACCTTTGTGTAAAGCAAAAGTTAGTATGGGTTTTGCAATAACATGATTGGTATTTGTACAGTACTTTATTTTATGAATGCTTATTGAAAACTCCTTCAAAAAAGTATAAATTCTAAATTCATTTATTTTTAAAAAATTAAGTATTGCTTTGATCAAAGATGCATACCAACTTTTGTTAAATGTACTATTAGCAATAGGTAACAAAAATTTCAAAGCATTAGGCACAATAAAAAATTAGCCTTAGCATTTAAAATGAAGACAACCTAATTATTTTATCTTTCTGAGATAAGTAAGTTTAAAGATTTGATTTGCCGAAGAGATGTGAATAAAAACAAACGTAAAATCTATCATAATTCTGCGTTTTTTAAGCTTGGAGCTTTCAAAGTTTGTAAGGTTATAGAAAAGTATATAAATAATTTTTTAGACTAGAAAAATTAGATTTGATTTCTGACCGATTTTGTCAATTGAATCGTACTTTGTCCCCTTAAATTTCCTGTGATGCGTCTTCCAACTTATGGGGAAAATCGTTTTCTTTTTGATAAGGACAAAAAGAACTTTTTGTTTTGTTTAACATATTTCAAGAAAGTAAGAGGAAAAAATACTTGAAAGGAGTATTAGTCAAGTAATTATAATACATAAATTTATGGTTGTGTTAAATAACTGAAATATCTAATGAAGGATATTTAATTCTGAGAATGTAATTTTCTTCTAATACTAAAATGCACAAACAGTAGTAGAAGCAGGAAAGTGTAAAAACCCTTTTACAACATATTTGGAATGATGTTCTTCCAAAATGTTTCATAAATTCATAAAAAAAGATAATTTTTTTAAAAAAAATAAAGAAGTAACTTGTATAATCTGTGGATGTACACGAACACGTGCTCTCGCACAGTATGCAAAAATAAATATTAAATTTGATACATACAGGAAAGGTAAAATTGCACACTAAATTGTGCTATTTCTTATTACATATAATATAACATACCAGCCTTTAAAAATTAGTGCATCCATTTGCAATCAAATGATGTCTAGAATCTGAATATCGTTGATGAAATAAGAATACAAATTTTAATAATGATTAAATATTCTTTTTAAAAAAATGGAAAATAGTTTAAATACAGAGTAGTTAGACTAAAAGTAATGATTTCAAAACGCTTTAACTTTAAATCTATTGTCCAAAGTGACTTCCTTTTTTTACAAGGAGCTAGATGTAATCACTATTGTGTCTGCCTTTAAAGTGTTTTGCATTTTGTTTATAAGTTTAGTGCATGAATTTTCTAATCAAAATTATGCATTTATATTCGCTTAAGGTATTTGACGACATTCGGAACCGTTATTTTGCAAACGTGTAAAAATGGATAATATTTTTGATATTTAGTTTCACTTAGATTAGAAAGTGCATATAAAATTGTTTTAAGAATAGTATTACAATAAAAAAATATTTAAGTACAATATTTTGATAAAAAAATGAACATAGAATGACCCATTTTCAAAATATTCTCTTTTTGTGAAAAATGCTTCTATTATAAAACTATTTTGCCTGCATATAGCTCAGACCTCTGTACAGAGGTTCAACTAGAATTTTTGAAATATATAATTTAGAAGTAGGTTTTTATATCCATGTTTTACGACAACAGAGGGGAGAAATTTTAAGAAAAAACTCCGATAGTTATTTAAATTGGTTGTAACTCTGAAAATAATGTGACTTTTTCAAAAATCATAATTAATCCTTTGTACAGAGCTCTGAGCTATTTACAGGCAAAATATTATTATAATAGAAGCATTTTTCACTAAAGGAGGACATTTTGAATAAAAGTTATTCTAAGTTAATTTTTTGCTGAAATATTGTATTCAAATGAACATTTTTGTCAAAATATCCTTAAAACCATTTTATACATGTATTATAATTTAAGTGAATCTAAATAGCATGAAAAGTATCCATTTATGCGCTTTTTTAAAATCAAAGTTCCGAACGTGAATACCTTAATCTAAGCTATTTGTTAACAATTTAACTAGACTTATATATTATTACTGATACTTTTACTTGATGTTTTTCAAAATAAGTAGTTAAATCTTAATGATGACTGTTATAAAGAGGTGGAAAATATATTTATGTTTGAGTTTTTTGAGTATCATTTTTGGTTTTACTATCAAAACACATTGATTTCCTTCAAATTTTATTAATGACTACTCAATTGCTTATTCATGGGGGAAAGACTTACATATCTTAACTGGCCACAGGGAATTGACAGATTCTGTGAAAAAAAATATAACTAGACATTATTTTTTGAAAAGTTGAATGAATATAATGAATAGATTAGGGAAAAATACATTATTTATAATTATTAATAAAATGAAATGAATTTTTTTTCATTAGTCCTTCTCATTGTAATTTCTAATTAAAATACTAGTATTTTTTGTAGTAATAAAATGTATTTATGTTTTGTATTTAGCAAATTATTAGACAAATTTTTAGAAATATTTAACTTCAGAGTCTTCCAATTTAAGAATTTAAAAATCCATTTAAGTTATCCGAACACGTTCAGAGTACTTTTTGACAAAATAACATATTTAAACATATAAAGGCTTTTTTAGGATTCAATACCAATAAATACTAATATTTAATCAACAATACTTAAAATAAATTGCCGGAATTTCATAAAAATCACAATTATATGTGAAATTTTAGCAATATTTTTGTAAAACTTCAAAGCAATTAGAGAAAAAAGTAATAAACTTACATTAGTAAAAGAATTACCAAAACAATGTAGAGGCATTTATCTAGAGAATGTACTAAAATTTTAATGTTTTATTAAAATTTGAAACTTTCAGAGATGATTGAGTAAACGTTATAAGAAAAATAACGCTTTTATGAGACCATTATTTAAATAACATGCCCTAACTCAAATAATATACATACTATAGGAAATATTTTAGTACATTCTCTAGAAAATAGCATAAATATCAGGTGAAAAAAGTTTTATAGGAATACATTTGTAATATTTTGTGGGATCAGACTCACCATGATAGATTTCGAACAATTTAAATGCCCACTTCTGGTAGATCAAAGACCCACTTCCGGTTTTTCTAACTTAATAAAATTAAATGTAACTTAGCCTCTAAGGAGCATAGAATCAAAACAAACTATGTTTTGTAAAGCCAAATAATAGGAGAATTAAGAAAAATAGAAAACAAAAATATCGGTTTTGTCCGAATTTGGTCATTTTCAACGTGTTCGGATACCTTAAAAACATTAAGAAAAATTATCTCAAATATACTTTTCTTCCTCAAAATGAACACGAATTTCCATTCATGTTATTTGAAGTATGGAAATAAAAAAAAAGAATTAAAAACCCAAGTATTGTACATGAAATACATATATCCCGAATGTAATAAATTTTCTTGAAACCTTTGACTGGACTTTGTCACATGAAATGTCTCTGAAACCGTTATGTTATTGATTATATAGAGCTAAAATCGTCTTATTCCTTATTTTTTTCCGGAAATCTATCATCTTTTTCTCAGAAGAAAAGCATTAGAAGAATAATGGAGAAAAGAGCTATTTTTTACTAAGAATTTCTCCGAAAGTTTATATTCAGTTCATCTTATATTCAGTTCAACTTTCAGAATACTTATACCTACATTTTGTATATATATATATATATATATATATATATATATATATATATATATATATATATATATATATATATATATATATGTATATATATATATGTTAGACATTTAAAAAGTCGGATCCAAATTTTTATGATCTCCTTGTGTTGTTTTTCCAATCCCGTTCCATGATCTCAATGAAAGTAAGCACACCGATTCGAACCCGATCTTTTTGAGTTTCGTGATTTGAGGTTGGCAGCAACTGCCATGCAAATCGAGCTAGTATTTAAACTCGGCTCATGTTAGTTTTTAAAAAGGAAGGAGAAACGGAAATATAAGAAGTGAGTGGTTTAACTCTTAGAGGGAGAGAACAACTGGTTGGCAATGCAACTGCAGATTGCATCACCATTTTAGATTAGAAATTAATTTTTACAATATTAGAAGACGGTTCGAATCGGATGTCTCTGGTAATGTTGCTTTTTGAACTTATTGTTTTTATTGCTCCAGTAACGAGCAAAGTGACTTTATGATTGATTATTAAAGGCCAATTTTAAGAAACTGTTTTTCGTCTTCATGCCTCCTCGACACATAAATTTCACTGCTAGCTTTGCAAAATTTAAATTAGCTTACCAATAAGTGTAACAAATTTGGTTATGGGCCCAGTCCATATACTGTGTCGAGGCAGGCTAAGCAGTTGAACCAGGCCATGAACTTTGTCTATTTAAATACTGTTCCAGTCTAGAACTATTTTTTATGAACTATGTTGCTAGTACGCTAAATCGAGTAGCAGATATGGAGTTTAACAACCAGATATCAGTGTTGACTCAAAACAACTGGAACACGTGGAAGCATTATATGCAAGTACTCTTAATGCATTATGGTTGCTGGCAGTTTATAATACAGACCAAGCCAGAGCAACCTGATGAAGAAGCAACATACAAGGAAAAATTAGATCTACAACTTCGTAAGGATAGATGTTACACGTTGATCTATACTAACATCTGTTCAGATTTGAAAAATCTGATAACGGAAACAACTGACGGAGTAGCGGCATGGAAGATATTAAAAGATCACTTCGAACCAGTCACAAGAGCAAGGGTAATTCAACTATTAGATCAATTTTTTGGAACAAAATACCAACCAGGGGAAGATGTTGGAATCTTCATATCTCGTGTAAAGACAGCGGCAACCAGACTACAAGAAGCGGGTCATAAATTGGACGACCTGTACACAGGATTTCAATTAATAAGGTGGCTTCCTCAGGAATTCCAGTCTACCGTGCAACAAATCTACAGATGGAAAGAAGAGGACTTCAGAGTTGTCAAAATTGAAGCAGAGCTGATATTAGAAGCCAATCGTCTTCAGTTGATGAAACAAGATTTGGAGAAAGCGGAGAATGCTTACTTGAGCAGTTTCACTTCGAAGAAGTCGAAGACGTTACCTGGTGCTACGGCTGCAGCTCATGGAAATCCAAATGGCAAGAATGATTACCAAAAGAAAAGTGGTAAGGTATTTAACTGTAAAACTATTAAAAATGTTAAACAATCTATTAAGACTATAGGTCCGTGTTATGTATGTAATAAGTACGGGCATCTTAAAGTAAACTGTAAAGAGAAAAGTCTCTACAAAAATCTCCTTCAACTGTAAATGAAACTTTTAACACAGAGTTTAATATAAATTTAAGATTTTGTGAAGCTGAATGTAGTCTTTTAGAACTAGATAAACAACTCGTAACTAGTTGTATCTTATTTGAGGAAAACTTTGATAAAGGTGTTTGGGTAATAGATACTGCTGCCACGAGTCATTTTTGTAATGACAAGAGTTTATTTTTAGATCTTAAACCGATAACTAACATGAAAATGTCGTTAGCAACGGAGGATAAAAGTTGTCCCGTAGAAGGAATCGGTACACTTAGATTTCGGGTAAAATATAAGGGGAGTTTTCATGAAATAACTTTGACTGATGTATTATTTAATCCTAAGTTGAGGAGAAATTTATTATCCGGTTCCAGATTAGAAAGTAAAGGTGCGCATTTTGTGGGTACTAAAGGTAAAATTAATGTTTTTAATAAAGACTGGATAAAATTGTTCTCGGCGACACGCCATTAACATTTGTATTTTTTTAAGCCAGATCATTATATTATACCAAAGAGTAAAGAAATTAGTTTTTTTAGTGATATAACCACTAAAACAAAAAACGGATCAATAGAAATATGGCATCAACGCTTTTGTCATGTTAATAACGATTATTTGGTAAAAACTAGTAAAAATGATAGTGTAAAAGGTCTCCCACGCTTAAATGATAATGGTAAGACTCATTGTATACCGTGTAAATTAGCAAAGTCCAAGAGAGTGTTTCATTCAAAAAGACGGGGGCCGTAAGATCAAAACGTCCATTGGAATTGTTGCATATGGACCTCTGTGGTCCAATGCCAACTGAAAGCCAAGGCGGTAATAAATATTTCTTGAGTATAATTGACGATTATTCAAGAAAGGTGACTGTATTTCCCATCCGAAATAAATCTGACGTATTTCGTACGTTTATAAGATTTCAGAAACGAGCAGAACGTTTTCTAAGTAAAAAGGTAATAGCAGTTAGAACTGATGGCGGACTAGAATTTTGTAATAAGGATATGGATAATTTCTTGACAGAACTGGGTATAAAACATGAGGTAACAAATTCATATACGCCAGAAATGAATGGGGTCGCGGAGAGATTCAATTTAACCGCTCTAGATGGCATCAAAACATTGCTTAAGTCTAGTGAAGTTCCTCATAAGTTTTGGGGAGAAGCATTACTTTGTTTCACTTATGCGTGGAATCGAATTTGTCACAAAGACAGTAACAAAACGCCTTTCGAAAAATATTCAGGTAGAAAACCATCGGTATTGCATCTAAAACCTTTTGGATGTTTGGCATATGCTGGTGTGCCAAAACAAATTAGAAAATTCGATATGCGAGCGAAAATGGGAATTATGATGGGATACGCACAATGTACTAAGGGTTATAGAATATGGTTGATAGATGAAAATAAATTAGTCGAGACTATTAATGTAAGATTCGATGAAAATAAGAGGGGAATTAATTTTAGACAAAAAGTTAATAGTAACCTTGGATATAATTTAAACCTTCCTGATTATTATGATGATGAGGATGATTCCGATAGAACAAAAGATTCATTAACGAGTCGTTTAGTTTCAAAGACAAGTACGGAAACACCCTCAACATCTGAAAAACCAGATGTATCTTCCGATAATCATAGCTTGATCCCATGTACAGAGGTTAAGTGGATTCGAAATATAGGTAGGAAAGTAACTGGATCTAACGTATATTATAGTATAGAAGGGGAAGCAACCCGATTGATATCTTTTAACGAAATAGAGAGATACTGTAAGAGGCATAATATTGAGTATGATCCTAGTTTATTTAATTTTAGAAAAGATAATACCGAATCCCAGGAATTTTCAGATTTGTCATAGCAACAAGAAGCTTTTATGGTTGAAGTAACTATTCCTATAACTGTTACAAACAGGCGATAAGATCCAGAGACGCATCTAAATGGCATGATGCAATGGATAAAGAAATTAACGTAATGAAGGAACGTAAAGTTTGGGATTTAGTTGACCATCCGGATAATATAAAAATTTTAGAAAACCGTTGGGTTTATACCATTAAATATGATGAAAATAATAAAATTGTTAGAATTTTGTAGAAAATTATTTCTTTTTAGAGAATAAGACTTTTTGTGTTTCTTTAAGATTAAAATATTAGTTTGTTTATTACAATAAAGATTGTGAATAAAATGTATTTTTTTGTGTTAAATTGTATAACATGTGATTATAGATTAAAATTTACTGATTTGTAAGAGATAATGGTGCGAGATTGGAAAAAGGGGGCCGATTGCTAGACATTTAAAAAGTCGGATCCAAATTTTTATGATCTCCTTGTGTTGTTTTTCCAATCCCGTTCCATGATCTCAATGAAAGTAAGCACACCGATTCGAACCCGATCTTTTTTGAGTTTCGTGATTTGAGGTTGGCAGCAACTGCCATGCAAATCGAGCTAGTATTTAAACTCGGCTCATGTTAGTTTTTAAAAAGGAAGGAGAAACGGAAATATAAGAAGTGAGTGGTTTAACTCTTAGAGGGAGAGAACAACTGGTTGGCAATGCAACTGCAGATTGCATCACCATTTTAGATTAGAAATTAATTTTTACAATATTAGAAGACGGTTCGAATCGGATGTCTCTGGTAATGTTGCTTTTTGAACTTATTGTTTTTATCGCTCCAGTAACGAGCAAAGTGACTTTATGATTGATTATTAAAGGCCAATTTTAAGAAACTGTTTTTCGTCTTCATGCCTCCTCGACACATAAATTTCACTGCTAGCTTTGCAAAATTTAAATTAGCTTACCAATAAGTGTAACAATATATATATATATATATATATATATATATATATATAATGTATATATATATATATATATATATATATATTTGTCAGGTTTGAAAAGTTTAGATTCAAAATTAAGGAAGTAATAAATTAAAATGGAGTGAACTCTTTACCATCGCGTAAGGATTTGTGGGTAAATAAGCCTATTTAAAGGTGGAACGAGCGCTGACTAAGGCAAACGCTTATTCGAAAAGGCTTGGCTGGTGTCTCCTTGCTGAGATGTTGTCTTTTGTACCACCCGGTTGTGCGGCAAAGGGCCACCATGTTGGATTTTATGTGATTGAAGCGAAATAAAGAAGTATTTTGAACATGATGCCCTCCTCATTTTACCAGCAGGCCTGGGGCCTGTCATATATATATATGGCATCCAAAAACGCACGCAGTCTTCGCACGCAGGCGCAGTTAATCGAAACTGAAACAAGAACTGAAACTTTGAGAAACGAAAACTTTTGAGAAAAGAGCAGAGAAAGACGGAGGTTCGCGAGCAGGCGTTACCGTCGTCACATCATGGAAATCCAATTGTAGAAAAACTACCTTTTTAATTAATTTTTGTTAAGTTTAAAATAAATATGAAGAAAGACAAATGTCTTGGACCCCTTGTTGTCTCCCACAAATTATGGGGGCTCGGCCGGGATCGATAAAATTTCAATTTTGATGAAAGTTTGGAACGTGAACAAAAGAAGCGTCCGTGGAGGAGACGCGCCGCCATTTTTTGGAAACTTCGTTCAACCTGTGTAGAGGTTGGATTTTTCATTTGAACCCAGCGTGAATAGTTTCGATAAAATTTCGATTTTGATCAAAGTTTGGAACGCGTGAACAAAAGCGTCTGTGGAGGAGACGCGCCGCCATTATTTGGAAACTTGGCTCAACCTGTGCAGAGGTTGAATTTTTCATTCGAACCCTGAATATTCCGCCTGTTTAGAGGCAGGAACTATTGCAAGAATTATTTTTCGTCTAACAATATAACCTGTGTAGAGGTTGAACTTTTCATTCGAACCCAGTGTGAATATTGCGCCTGTGTAGAGGCCGGAACTATCAATTTAAAGAATTTCAAGAACTATTTTTCGTCTAACGATATAACCTGCGAAAAGGTTAAATCTGTGGAATCAACGTTTTTCTTCAATTATTGGATACATCGTACGTGCGAGCAACAAGGGAGCTAGAAAAAAAGTAGGATCTTTCCATATTTTTTCTAAAATGTATAAAAACCCTCTTAAAGAGGATCTCATAAGAGTTGTTGAGGATCTAGACGGTACTGTGGAGAGTACGGACACCATAGCTAAACTAAAGACTAAAATTGAGAAGAGTAGTACATTTGAAAGTGATCCAGATTTCGTTAAAACTTTAATTAAAACTGTATAGATGAGAGGGTATCGCGAAACGAAAAAGAGGCAACTTTAGAAAAACAGAAAATTGAGCTCGCGAAACTACAGTTAGCGCAGTTAGAAAAAGAAGTCGAACTTCAAACGGCTAAAAATAAAGCATTAAGTTTAAATCCTGCAGCTAAAGTCGAAGAGAAACAGTTCGAAACAAACATAGAAAATATGACCAAAAGCATTAAAACTTTATCTCTTCCTGTTCCCACCAGATCTGAAAATTTTAATCTGTTCTTCCAATCATTAAAACGCGCATTTTTAACTAAGAAAATAAATGACGAATATAAATCGGAAATTTTAATAAATCTTCTGGGCGAAAGAGCTCATAATGTCTTATTGTATATTAAAAAGGAGGAATTAAATGACTATGAAAAACTAAAATCTATAGTACTCAGAGAATTCCAAGTAACCCCTCGCGAGTGTTTAAACTCATTTAAAAATGCTGTAAAATCATCAGGCGAGACATACATCCAATTTTCTGCAAGAATGACGGCAAACTTCCAATATTATTGTTCGTTAAGAAAAGTTAATTCCTTTGAATCTCTATGTGATCTTTTAATTTCTGATAAATTATTTGAAACTTTAAATAAGGAAACCGCAGCTCATATTGGCATTCGAGAAGCGGAAGATTGGTTTCGGCCTATCGATTTAGCTAAAGAGTGCGATATTTATATTTCATCTAGAAGCGGATCACGTAAGGAAACTCCTATTGCTTGTGGATATACCGAAAACCCCTTTAAAAATAGACCACGAAACTATAAACCAAAGATTAAAAATAACTATCCCCAAAATCTTGAAAGACAAAATAAAATTTGCTATATATGCAGTGATTCATCTCATTAAGCAAGAGATTGTAAGAAGCGTTTTAAGCCTAAAGAATCTCACATCCATAATAGAAAAAACGCGAATAGTTTGAAAATCAAGAGCGAAAAACAAAAAAGCGATGAGTTCACACAGCTCCAATATGTAAACATTTTTGTAGAAAATCAGCCCGTAACAGCCTTGATTGATTCAGGTTGCCAGATCCCAGTTCTAAATTCCTCACTAATTAGAGTGAACAAACCTTCCGAAGAGAGAATAACATTAAGCTCATGTTTTGGCGAAAAGCGTATGGTAGAAGTTAAGCCAATAAATCTTTCTCTTACTCAGCACTCTCCAAGTTTAAGTGTTCGAACGGCAATATTACCGACCTTGACCGAAGAATTTATTATGCATCCCAGTGTATATACTGAAAAAAAAGAAACTAAGCAACGCAAAGAGCGATGTTTTATTGAATGAAAGTGAATCCTCTTTAGGTGCATTTTCTTTATTATCTGTTGCAAGTGTGATTGAAAACTCTAGTTATGATTTGTCACATGTTAAAATCTTTAATATTAGAAATGATTTGAGTTCTCTAATTAAGAATTATAAATCTAATAAAATTAAGAGTACTAAGTTAAAAATGAGTATTATAAGAGAAAAATGTTCTGATATAGTATTGTGTAAGAAAGTCAATGGTGCCATGAAAACGAGTTCCGTGAGCTCCAACTCTCGCTCAC